>VZZY01006574.1:594814-664248 GCA_013400335.1 Eurystomus gularis | reverse complement strand
CTCCCGCGCTTCTCCCGTTTCCTTCGTCGTGTTTGGGGCAGTCGATGGGTGGGGGAAGCTGAGGCTGCACTTGCGTGTGTGGGTTTTAATTTTTAAATGTTTTGTTGTTTTTTTTTTTTTTAAATCCCTGGGTTAAAAGCTCCCTCTGTTAATCAAGTTGAACAGGTTGCCCCAGATTTCTCCCAGATTTCTCCCAGATTTCTCCCAGATTTCTCCCAGATTTCTCCCAGATTTCTCCCAGATTCCCTTGCCTCCGAGTGACCCTGAGCAAGTTGGCTTCCCAGACGGCAGCCCGCTTCCCGTGAAACGGAATGCTTTAGATAAAGTAGATGGCAAAGCTCTGGAGAGCGGCTCAGAGCCAGGTGCGTCCCTCAGCCTTCGCTGAGGTCTCCTGTGTGGTCTTGAGCAAGTCTTTTAATCCACTTTGTGCATCAGCTGCCTGGTTGCAAAATGCTGAAGCATTTCCAAAAATAAAATGTGGCGGTGACTGAGGTACTTGGTATTCCTCAGCAATTGGAAGCAATTTAAGGAAGAAAAAAAAATAAAAATCCAGTGGCCAAATGAATAAAGTCTGCCTTTTGTCAGAGGGTAAATATTTCCTTTTCTTGTTCTGCTTAATTTAATAAAAAGGAAATATTAAAAATCAACCTGGATGGAGCATGGTTCGTGGAAGTAGGTGTACTAACTCAGAAAGCTGCTCCACGTGCCTTGGGACTCTCTTTGTTGGTCCGCATTGGGAAACCCTGTAAATGTTTTGGGGAGTTTAAATTCCAGTCGTCTTAATTAGCATCTAAGAGCTGAACGGGTCTTGTTTAAGACCGGGTTTTATGGCCCTCTCTTCAAAAACTGACATTCGAAAGGATAACTGATGTGTTGAAATAGACCGTTCAATGGATCTGCAGGAATGACAAATACAAATATTAGAGACACAGGTACAACTTACTTAGAGGCACCTGTCATGCACTACAAAAAGTGTTTAGCTTATGTTATAAACAGCTTCCAATGCTACGTTACAAATATATGTTATAGAAGAGGAATTAGTTGATGGCATGGTAATAAACTTGGAAGTAGTAACAGGATTCTCTGTTCAGAAGCAGTTATGAACAAGGGGAAAAACAGCCCTGTTCAGAGATTTTAATGAGTCATGGATTTTATCATAAGTGAATATGAGTGAGTTCCACTTCAAATATGTCCTTTTTGATTTTTTTAATGATTAAAACTGTTTAGGTGTCATAAATTGAGTTCTCTTACTGTTCAAAGAGAGATCATTTTTAGGAGTGTGTGCATTAATTTTGGGTTTTTTTTCCAAAGAGGAAGAATTTGTACTTGTATCTTCTGGGGAGTGCAAATCACTGGAGTTTGTGGTTTTAATCGCTGTAGTTGTCTGTGCACAGCGAGCACTGCTGAAAGCTGAGACTCCCCACATAATCCTGTTTGGTTTGGTTTTTTTTCCAATCTATTAATAGAACAAAATACTAAAATGCTTAAATACTCGTCATGAGTAACTGGGCTGCTTTTGAACTGAAAACAAAAGCTGCCTACTGAGAGGACTCTCTTTCTTAAAGGCTAGTCCCAGGTGTGGTAAATATGGACTTCTTTCTTTTTTCTTTCATACTCCTAACCAGGACATACCCAGTGGGACCAACGTCTCTTTTGCATTCATTGCTCCAAACTGTTCTGTGAGAAAATGCAGATTGCGCTACTGAGCTGTTCTCTCTACTCTTAGAAATTATGATGATCCTGTAAATTCTGTGGAAACTGGGAGAGGTAGGTCAAGTATACCCAAGTGGATACCTCCCACCAGGCAAGGCTTGGAGAAGCTGGCCAAAGTCAGCTCCGGCACGCTCTGCTCGGCGCTGGCTCTCGGTGCCTCTCTGCCAGAGCACTGCTTTATTTTTGTCCAGCGATTATCAGGAAGGCTGTCCAAGAGGAGCTGGGGATTACGGGACAACACAAAGCTGTAGGAAACCAGGTTTGGTCAGTGGTGTTGTGGGCAGATCAAGCTTGCTCATGTAGCTGGCAGCCCTTGAAATCCACTGTTTTTCAGTGTTATTGCTGAGCTTAATTTTGGGGTGTTTCATCAGATGCTTCTTCTGCAAGGCTTCGCTTTGCTTTTGAAATGCCTTCTGGGCAAGGAATAAACATTGGAAGTTTGCTTATCTAAAACACTGTTAATTTATGAATAAACGGGAAACAGCTCTATGAATTTGAAATGTTATTTGTAGGTCCCTGAATTTGAAAGCAAAAAAAAGAAAAGATATAAAAATCTTCTCCTGGTCTCCAGGAATCTCCTTGTTAACAAGGAAGTTTCAGGTGTTTGAGGTGACAAAAGACTTTCCAAGGAGAGGAGGCTGGTACAGAGGAGCCTCATGCAAATGGGCTTTTATCGCCATGGAAGAGGAAAAGATCACAAACAAAAAACCCACTAAAAGACAAAGCCCTCCTCTCCTCAAGCAAAAATCCCCCAAAACATCTTTTCTAGTGTTGTGTAACAAAAGTGATAGTGTTATGCAAGGCAGGGAAGAGTCAAAAAGTGAAAGGACTATAAGCAGAGGCTGGGGAGGGAATGCCACCCTGTGTGCAGGCAGGTTTGTGCCTGGGGGTTGTTGTGTTTATTTTAATAGGGTGCTGCTGATTACCAACGGGAAGACGCTAGTGTCAGGATTTAGACAAATTCCCTTGAGGTAAGCTTGGCAGAGAAGGGGAGAACGTGGAAATGTCGAGTAAGGACCAAGAAAGAAGCGGAGGTAGCAGGGGGGAGAGGAGCGGGCGAGGAGCAGGTGTCATGGGGAGATGAGGGGTCCGATGCTGTGGTGGGAGAAGGGAGCGGGGTGCGGGTCAGGGGAGCACTGGGGCTGTGGGCAACTGCAATTCCGGGCTGTATCCTCCTGGGTAACTTTAAACATCGATGTTGTACTGTGCGTGTCTGGCACTTTTTTCTTCCCTTCTCCGGGACTTACTTTACGTCAGCTTTTCTTTTTACAATACTTTTTAGTCTTTCAAGTGGAGTGCGTATTCAGCAGATGAAAAGCAAACTGCTTGCCAGTTTAGTAGCATTTCAGCTGTTCTGGTTTTGAAACCTCAAGTAGTTCACAATGGAAAAAAATCCTTGAAATGGTTTACCTATGACAACAAACGCTTTTCCCAGAATGAAAATAAAGCCTCTTCCTGAATACCATGTTGCAGTACTTGTGTTCCCTCCCTCTGCACTTTTTTTTCCCAGAAGATAATAAGTTTGGCTCTGGAACCTCACTTCCAATAAGGGTGGAGTGAAATTATTTTTGCTACTTTCTGCCAAAATGAAATAGAATACGTCAAAATGAAAATCGTACAGCTCTTGTCGAGCCAAGTACTTGTACTAAAATTTGGTTTTCATTTTTTTGCAGCTGATACTTTGTTTTGCTCATATGCCAATGACTTTGTGTGTGTGTGTGTAAACTTCTTGGAGAAAGGACTGGAGACTGGGCCAGTACCAGCTTTTATAAAGTCTTTTTGATGTCACTAAAAGGAGAGGAGCACACCTGAAGTGTCTCACACAACTGTCTTTAGGGCAGAAACATCGTATGAAGTTTGCAGGCTGCTGGGTAAGGAGTTAATTGAGTGATTTCTCTCTTCAAAAGCATTTTATTTATTTTTTTAGCTATATTGTAATTTAAGTGTCTTCTGTCAGGAACTCCTAATTAGTTAGTGGTTTGTTGGTGCTCTTTGGCTTAATGTTTGTGGTTCAGTTTGAGGGTACTTTGATTTCTTCCCCTCTTACCTCTGAAAGAGGTGAAAAAAAGTCTCTCAGACTTAAAAAGAACCCTGAAAATAATTTGCTAATGGCCTTCATTGCAATTCAGGAAATGTGAAGCTGTACTAGAAGGATATGCAGCATTTGAGGGAGTGTGATTAAATTTAAAACACAACACTCTGGGAATTTCGTGCTGCCTGTTTGTTTGTTTGTTTGTTTTTTTGTAGCCTCCATCTTCATATAGGTCTGAGATACACATTTCCAAACTTCTTGTTTGCCTGAGCAGCTGCTCTTTGATGTGTGGATGTTTCCTGGCTTTCCAGAGTAGCAATCTATGACTTCAGCCACTCAGGCTAAGGAAGGTAGATGGTAAACTTGGTGCAGTTATAAGCTCGTTGCTCAGTGTATGTAGATACCAGGCTGATGGTGTTCTGAGAGAGCTTCTTGGGAGTTCCCAGGGACAGATCTAACGTGGGGACATCCTTGAGTTCATAGTAACCCCACAGAGAAAGTGTGGGCTTCAGTTCTCTCCCCTTATGTTTTAGCTGAGCTAAAGCACTTTGACTTACTGTAGTTGTTTGCCATATGCTGAGGTGAAGGGAGGCATCGATGTCTGAATCCATACTCCTTTGGATTTAAAAATTCCCGTGCCTGCTAGCTCTTACAAGAGCGGAAGGACACAAAGCCACGAGTCAGCCAGATGCCGAGAGCATTGCCAAGTCACCAGAGCCTGTGTGATCTGGGGCTCTAGCCCTCACCAGCGCATTTCCCTGTCTGACCCTGGTAATGGGGCTCTTATTGCACGGCTGTCCGCTGGGGAGGACTTTGTGCTGAATTCCTTTATAGTCTGGAGTCATGGGCTTGTTGAGAAAGGTTAAAATTCTAGGGGTTTTAGTGGTATCATTTAGGATTAGCATTAGGACCACCAAACCTGGTCTGTGTGGTACTGGGCAGGTGATGTACAGAGATGAAAACCTCATGATTGAAGTATGTGTGGAGCGGTGAAAGGTGAATGAAGCATACAGAGTGTTGAGGTGGTACAGGAGCATGTGACTCCATGTTTTCCTTCATCCTTTGAGGGTTAAGGAGAAAGTATCCAGATTGGTACTTCTCAGCTCCTTAGGTTTCCACATCTCCCTTTAATATTTGGACCTTTAGTATAGAACCTGTAGTTCTAAACAAGCTAAGGCTTCAGACAGGGAGTTTTGTTTTCTTAAGATCCATACGTGGCAGTCTCAGAATCATTGACCCCTTATGGGATCTGTGCATTGAAAATTGCTGAGCTAGGCAGTTGCTGTGGAGATCAAAGAAACGGAAGACGTTAGAAGGAGGGCAGTGAAAATGCTGCTCAACTAGTACACCGGTTAAACAGAGAATTTACTGTGGAATTACTGTGCTACACTGACTTTTGTTACTACTCTCTTACTGTTTCTGGTTTTGCCTCTAACTTCTTAATGAAGAACTGACAGTAGCTTATCTTCTGGGGCTTCTGCAGGCCATGGTCTAGTCAGTCTTCCACTGGGTTTATTTAACCATCTCCCAAATAAAGCTGCAAGTACAGTGTAAAGCAGCGATTCCTGCTCTGTGGGCAGTGGAGTAGATACAGTGTGAGATGTAATATATAGTGTGTGATGATATAATAAATTAATTAATCAAATGCTTGCTTTATATAGATTGACATTAAATATACTTCTCCCAGTAGTGCCTCTGAGTTTATTTCAGAGTGTTTCATCATGTGGTAGGTGTTCTGCTGTGCTGAACTTGTGATAGATAGCTGCAGAGCTCCCATTTCTGTGATACTGTTGATGATGACTCGTTTAAGTGTAAAAAAAACCGGCTTGAGTGGAAACCAAATGCAACTCAAAAAGTAACTTCTCTCCAGAGCAGACTAAAATCAAATCCAGCCAGAGCTGTGGGGTGGGAATGTGTAGAAGTGCGTCTCTGTGTGTGTACGTATACGTCTGCATACACTCACACCCCTATTTTAAAATGCATCCTCCCAGTCACGTGCCTTATGGTCATGATTTCCGTTTGAGCAAGGTTAGATGACAGTCTTGAACTTCGTGAGTCTTATTTCTCAGACTGATAGGATCAGAAATGCGATGAGGTATGAACACTTACTCCTCTGAGAAGTAAAGGCTTTCGTTGCACATGGAATAACCTCTGAATGAAATAAAGAAATAACAGGAAGAGTGGTCTTGTTTGACTTGGGAGGGACTGTAGTCTAACCGTGTTCTTTAGATAATTTCCGTATTTATGGAATCTTTGAACAATGTTGAAATGTTGAAAGAATGAAATATTTGACATAGTTGTTGTGTTTATACCGCGTCATGAAAATGAGAAAATTTACATGGCCCATGTTGTTTTCAGGTTTGCTGTAAACTACCTACCGTAGCTATAATGACACCAGCCCTCAGAGAGGCAGCAACAAAAGGTCATGGTATCCACTTGTCACCTTCTTTGTCCTCTAGAGCTATGGAGTCTGATACAGCTTTGTGCATGGAAAATTCCAGAGCAGTGGAAGAGAAGATAAAAGAGGACTCCATCGCACAGATTACTTGCTCAGTCCTGGGGTTCCCCACTGCTGAGTCCAACCTCAGGAATGATATCTTCAGTGTGCAGCATTTTGGTTCTCCACCATCCTCCAAGCGCTATCAGTCTGTGTTGTTAATGAGTACAAATTCTGCGTTTAGCAACAGAACCGGTAAGCAAACGAAAGCGGGAGAGCCCGACTGCTCCAAGATGAGAAATTCATTACATAATGGTGCTGACACATCATTTGGTCAGATTAGTCATTCAGAACCTGAGGAACAGGTCAAAGGGGAAACATTTTCAGAGACCACATCTCCGAATTTGGCAGAAATGCAGAGACTTTTGGATTCGAATGTAACCGAATCCAGTAATGCAGAAGAAATGCAGCTTTTAAATGGTAAACGGTACAAGAAGAATGGTTTTTTGGGGAGGGCTTTGGAAGTCTGCACTGAAACAATAAAAGGGGATTTATTACACCAAATTCTTCACGGGCCTTCAGAAGGGATTTTGAGCTGCACCCCGGAGGAGGTGTATGCTCGCTTACTCCAGTGTGTCACTAAGCAACAAATGGAAATCAGTCGTGCCAAAAGAACTCAGAAACGTTTACAAATGCTCCTGGCAAAGCATGTTATCAAACACTGTGATCAGCAGCTGAAATGCTTCATGAAACATCAGCTACAAAGAATGAAGGTTTTCCATGAGCCAGCCAGATTTTTGAGCAGTAGCTCCCTCAGGTGCACTGAAGGTTGGCCAGAAAACAACGCAACTACTTTGGAGAGTAGTTTGAGTACGGACGTACAGAACGAAGTTAGCGTTGCACCAGGTGAAATCCGGGGGTTTGCACTTTCTACTGGAGGGCTGCTGTCTCGCGTGGAGCAGGACCTGGACTCTGATGCAACATGTAGCAGCTCAGATGAAGATGGTGAGGAGCAGACTGTAAGAACAACTGTGGAATCGTAAGTGTTAAATTCCTGCTAGACTCATGTGCTTCATGCTTATAAATCAAGATGGAAGGGTCTAGACCTGCAGATTCCTTCTTGTGTGAGTAACCTCACTCAGCAAATAGTCCTCCTGAAATCAGCAGGACGGCCTGTGGGAGCTAGGCTTGGCAGAGGCCAGGCAGAAGGTTAGAACTTCTCCTAATTACAGCATTTAAGGAAAAGTTACTTTACTAGACTGTAGAGAGCTTACCAGTTTGTGTGACATTAGTACTGCTCGTTATTCAATACTCAGATGGTGCTGTAAATCCAATAGTGATAGTGCTGTAAATGGTATGTTTGGCCAGTATGGAAAGAACTTTAGTTTTATTCTGGACTTACTAAGAATTAGTCAATGTTGGGGTCTTGAAATCCACTACGATTTGCTAAAGAGTAAAACTGACCATCTGATGCGGGTGTCAAACCGCCCAGTGTTTGGGGGTTGTAGATTGAAAACGTTTGGCTCTTTAAATTATAATTTTAAAAATGTGAATTTACTGAATGAAGTTGTTCTGCTACTGTGAATGAAGCTGGCGGTGTTTTTATTGTTGCTGGTGTCTTTCAAAAAGAACCAGAGGGAAATTAATATCATTAACTAATACTGTCTTGAATTGACAGGGATCCTGTCAGTACAAATTATTGTAGCTTTGGAAATCAGCGGTGGGTAAGAGAAGTAGGTGGTAAAATTGTTCCCTGATGGTGGTGCAGCCTCTTTTTTCTTTTTTTTTCCCCTACCTTACTACACATCAAGAAAATTTAGAAAGCAGTGAAAGGAAGGCTGCTTTCCCCTTCTACAGCTGGAAAGAACAGAGTATGTCTTGAGGTCTGTCAGGATGTGCTAGTCAGGACAGTGACCCACGCAATGGAGCTGGACAGAAACACAGCAGCGTGGTAGGAGCTTCACAGCACCTACATTTCTAGCGGTTGAAGTCGGGACTGGTTACGTGTGGCCTGATCTCTTATACTCTGCTGTTAGGGAGTGTCTAGAAAGCGTTAAAAGCAACGTTGGGGTTTGAGGAAATATTTGAAAACATCTTTTTTTGTCTGTTTCTTGAAAAGCATACCGTTCAGAAGAAAGCAGGGAAGCTTCATCTTAAATTGGGTGAGATCTGTACCCTCTTATGTGTTTATATCATCAGTTAGGGAAGCTTCAGTGTAGCGGCGTAGTACCAAATCACTGCTGCCTTTCGTTAAGCTCTGTAGGCCCAGAAAACGGGAGAAAAAGTGCAAAGTAAAAACTAGCTTTCCTTTTCTTTTTCGTATTGTCAGAATGGTAAATACTTTACTGAAGTCTAACCAAAGCATAATTACTTGCCAGCTAAACTAGGATAACCTTAAATATTTGAGTCTGCAAAAGGATTGTTATCCTTTTGAAATATTTTAATGAAAAAACCAGCATTTTGGCCCTTCCCAGCGTAGGAGAATCTGCATTCTTCTCCTAAGTGATATGTTTGAACTTCTGAGTAATAGCTCTGCCTCTGGGATTCTTATCTTGTGATTATATGAACTGAAAAAGAAAAACGGATGAGAAACTCCTGATTCTCGAAGGGTAGTGGATAACGTAAAACTTGGACTGAAGTTCTGTGTGAGGATTTTCTTTTTTCTTCTTGCCAGGGACAGTTGAGTTTCTGACTCTGCCTGCCAATCCTTTACCTTTATTTCTTCTTGTGGCTTTTGAATTCCTTAAGTTATCTTTCCACTTAAGGCTTACTTAGTGTGTTTTGTTGCACTGATGAAAAAATCCAGAGAGGATGATTAAGTACAAAGAGAGCACCTTTGGCGGAGGAAATCCCCAAGCTGCTGTGGCTGGCAGCTGAGGGAGCCTTCTGGAGAAGCGCAGCTCCCTCCAACCCTGCCCTCTTGTAAGGCTGTTATCTTGGCCGCTGCTAAGAGGCAGGAGACTGGGTAGATCATCTACAGTCTGACTCAGTGCAACTCTTTATTTGTGGGTTGGTTTTTTTCCCTCCCTTTTTAATGTTCTCACCGCTGAGCAGCGGTCAAGCAGCAGCGGGGACGAGGTTAGCGATGTGCATTAGCTAAGGCCTTGCTGCGTTGGCAGCGCAAGGATCACTGGTGTGGGAGCTGTGCTGCTGGGCCAGCAAGCTCAGAGTTAAAGTACTACCTCATTTACTCAGAAGACTCTTGTCTGTGTGCCTAGGCTGAGGCAATGCTTGAATTAACATTGCAGTGAGGACAGGCTGTCTCTTATTTGAATATATCATTAACTTCAGCTTGGAATGGTTTTCTTCCGTTCTCCAACTTTCCTAAGATTTGCCTTTGTGGCTAAAAGGCTGCACTTTCTCTTCTAGGTGACAAAGGTAAGTCAGTTATTCTCCAGTGAAGCTGCTGAGATTTGCTGTTTCCTGAGCCTCACCACTTTAAGGCTCTTTCGATTGCCTTTCACCAGGACAAGAGAAACCAAGTTGACATCCATTTTTATTTCTGCTAAGTGGATTTACATTCTTTGAAATGCCTTTCTCTCCTAGGGAATTGACTCTTGGTGCTTTCCAGAAATAATGTGATTGTGTGGGTGAGAGAATACTCCTTTCCTTGCCTGTGACTTATTTTTCATAGTGAAGACTCTTACTGACCTGGAAAGACTCTTCCTCTGTGATATTCTTCATAGTACTTAACTGTAGATGTTGTAACGTTCTATTAACACAATGATCAATGGGGAAAAAATGTTTTGGTTTTGCCTATACCATAGTCTACTGATAGCATTTAACTTGAGGGTGTGATCATACTGGTGGCTGGTCATTGTCATGACTGCTGTGTTTTTTATCCTTTTTTGGGGGGAGGAGGAGGTGTCAATCCAATGTGCAAGGGGGGAAGAACTTGCAGTTACAGTGTTTACCTGAGAACAGTCTGTTTCCCATCAGGAGGGAGAAGTTGATTCCGGCTTCAATTCTTCACGGTAGGAAAAAAAACCCCGGAGCTATTTTTAGCATTTTGAACCTGTTCTTTCTCATTATCCTGAAAATCATTCTGCCCAATGAGTGTTGACAGAAGCTGTTCTGAGCTGTGTCTCAATGCTTTGTGTCTCACGTAAGATTGTCTTTATCCATCTATTTCGATACCTTTGTTCTTTAGTTGCAAAAAGCTGTTATGAGATATTTAGACCATTGTTCACCCCATGTGTGTTACACAGTACTGTCATCAAGACAAGAAAGATCCTTGATCTGCTGGTGAAGGCAACTCTTCTAGTTGGCAATTCATAGTACTTACTGAACTTCTCTAGTTCCTCCAGTACTTGGAAAGCCTCACCCCATTTCAAGAGCTTAATCAAAACGCATTTGGTCCTTGGAGTAATTGCTAAAAAAACCCACCAAAAAACGGTTGGTTCTTTTCAGGAATTTTGTCATTTTGCTTCTAGTATCAGCTCATCAAGGTCTTCAACCTTTCAGTTTTCATGGGAGGTTTCTTAGGCAAAGCACTGAATTTCCATCAGTAGTTTGTAGTGTATTCTAGTACCATTCCAGCCCTTTGGTGTAGGAAATTCCCAAGACTGGGAAATGGAAGCACTTCTCTCTGGATTCTCAAAGGTAGGTGTTAGGTGCTGTTTGCTAGCTCCCTGTTAGGCGCTGCCAACCAAAGTGGACCGAGGGCCTGAGGAGGGCATCACAAAGCTGACCCTAAGGAATTCCTTCAGGAATTCACAACTAACATCAGCCACTTGAAGTGTAACATAGACAACATTTCACCGGCTGAGTTTGCTGGGAAGTCGTTGATCTTCTTTGTGATTCATGAAGGCAAAAAATTACCTGTAGAAACGGCCACAGATTTCAAACAAGGTGAACTGGGGAGGATGTGAGCTCGAAGCTTTTTTGCAATGACACAGCTCTGCTCTGGGAGCTGTGTATTGTATCCTTCCAGGCAAACTCCACATCCTAAATCATGTATTTCGTGTGTGTTCCCGGTGTGGTTAGAAGTTCTGGTTGTTTACAATGTACCGCAAAGACAGCTGACGCTGAGGTTGTTATTTGGGCAACCTCTGAAGTTGTAGGATGCAGTTTTTCTTCTACATGCACTAGGTTATATGATCTTCCACAACCGAAAGATACATCACAGGAGTTTTTCGAAGGCACGGCTGCTCGCTCCATCAAATAGTAATACTTGTACCTAATTGATTAGAGAGAAAAGCTGCTTACAGTAGATTTCTCTGCAGAATAAGTAACTCTGCTCATGAAAAATCTTGTGCCCTGTTTCCCCAGTCCTCCTTCCCCCATCTGAATACAGTCCTTTTGCATCATCTGGTGGGATTTTTTCTTTCTGAAATACTTTCATGCATTTCCTCTGATTTTTGAAAGCCATGTTTTACTGATTATCCTCCAGCAACCTCAAGCCTGACGAAGAAGCACTGTTATGTTTTTCCATGCCCACAGGGTTTATTGTGCCTGGAAACTTTTATAATGAATGTGCAGAGATAGTAAATCTTTCTTCTTCTTTTTTTGTTTATTTCCTCTTTTTTTTTTTTCCCTTAGATTGCTAATTGTTAAGAGAGAAGATGGGAAATATGCTTTTAGTACAAATACTTGGTGGGGAGAGGAGCAGTAAGGCGGAGAGAATACAGGAAGGAAGAAAATATTATGACTAGTATCTCGAGATCTAATCTGTTTGTTCTAGATTATTTTCCATTTTTCCTAGCATTTTTTCTCATGGCTAATTGAGCAACATCAGTGCAGTTCTGCAGGCTTTGCTATAGAAGGCACTGCTTAAGGGCTGGGGTTTTTTTGCATGTCTTTGAGACACGTTATAAGGGGAAGCTGTTTGTTTTTGCAAGGTCAGGTCCCGATTTTCCACTCTGAGCTGTAATTTTGCTTCATACCTGATATGAGAACTGAATTCTGGTTTTGGGAAGGGGAGAAAGAGAGTCTGCCAGGACTCAATACTGCTCCTTGTTTTTCTTAAGTACAAAACCCCAATTCTTTCCAGTTTTTAAAACCTTTTTAGTTTACAAGTCTGGGAAATGTCTTATTTGCATAGAAGATTAATGTGAGGGCTTTTGAATAAGTATAAATTCATAGGCGCTAATAATATGCAGATTTCAAAATGTTTTATACATTGCCTTTTCATGAATTCCATTCTCTCAGTTCTTGGCTCCTGTCACTAGGATGTGGGAAAATTGTTACCAGGGAATGAAAGAAAAGATAGCTTTATATTACCTTCTCTTTTCACTCTAGGGATACCTGTATTATTTCACAATATATTCAACCTCACTCGGCTGGATTTCCATAAGGCGGATTTACAACTTCTTTAGAGTCCCATGTGCATTTACGGTTTTTCTTTAGAGATGTCATGTACAGCAGTAATAACTTGCTTCTGAGCAAGACTTCCTTCTCACAATGCCAGAGTAATGTTCTTGTGAGTGAGGATCCTGATTTCTAACCTGTAATTACATTAATATTTTTGCAGCTGCTGAAAGTAGATTGAAAGGTTTTAATGAAAGGCAGAAGGTTTGACAAGTTGTAACCTGCAAGGGAATCTCGGAGCCAGGAATGTCAAAGCTTTTCGGTTAGTAGGTATTGAATGCATATTAAATAAAAACTTGGTATTGCTATCCTGAATGACAATTTAACACACAGTCAACATAGGATAGTAGAATAGAAAATTTAATAGTCAGACACATGATAACCTCGCATGCTTTATTAAATAGTAGACAAGAAGAGTTTGGTGCTCGGTGTCAACTGCTGATTAATCAGCATTTTCTGGCTAGCTTTTTCTTCCGCTAAGCCGTGAAATGTGTTGGTTTTAATTAAAAGGTTTGTTTACAAACAACGATGAACTGTCTTTATAACAGCTTGTGAAGTGAGGGCAGCACTATTTCATTTTATAGATAACATTGATTTCATGAGAATCTACTTCAAAGGGATACATCCAGTGCCTTTGAAAAAATCAGTGTACGTGGGCCTCGATACAGGAAATCATTTAAATGCTTTCCTTTCACACGAAATAAAGAGTGTGCATAAAGACTTCCCAAAATAGGAACGCTCCTCTGTAACAGGGTTTCATTCATACTGCTAAATATGGGTTAGGAATGTAACTTTAGATGTCAGATTTAAATATATTGACCTGTGCTCTTTTTTATTGAAACTGAAATAGCTCTAAATTATTTTACTTTCTTCCAAACATTTTACTTAGCTGTGATGAGTGAGAAAAAGTTTTATGTTGGGGAATTTAAATCAATTTTCAATTAGCAAACTCTGAATTGCTGATTCTAGTATTGAAAAAACATAAACCCGAATATCCATCTTGGAATTTATGTGCATTATAAACTCCCCTTTGTCCCAGCCCATGGGGGTGGACTGAGCAGCAGTAAAACTCAGTGAAACGCCAGCCCAAGCTCCTACGAAACACCCAAAGCAAGAAGGATGCAATGGTTAAAACCTATGTTCATGATACTCTCCACCTCTTGTCCCTGAAGACTGGGCTGTAGGGTTTAACCTCACAACCACCACCATCACTGCCCTGCAAAGCAGCCAGCCGAGTACTGCTTGGTTAGTCCTCTGTTACTTAACCACAGCTTGCTTACAGCAATGGCCCAGAGGACTTGGTTCCTGATGTACCAGGTTGTCCCGTGTCCCCAGGACAGGTTCTGGGGTCCCCGCTGGGGCAGCTCTTGAGCCACCCTGTGGCATCGTTGCTGGGGGCTCACCCCAGTCGGGGAGTTCACACTCAGCATGGCCCATCTGCAGCTTCTCTGGGTCCTGCAGTTGCAGTGGTCCAGACCTCAGGGCTTGAAGTGGGCCCATCCCAGTTCTGCCCAGCTGCCCTCCCACCCAGAGGAGTGCTCTGGGTTCCTCCAGCTCTCCTGTTAGCCAGTTCCCCACAGCACTGCTCGCACCTCCTGACAGCAAGGAGTGTTCCCTTTGGTGAGTTGAGGGGCAGCAGGAGGCAGAGATCAACCTATGGTGGTCCCTTTGCTGCTGCAGCTCCTCATTTCTCACCTGATCGCTCTGCTGTGGGCTTCCCCACCAGCCACAGCCTCTCCTGAATCTCTCTCAGTCCCTGCTCGCTCAGTTTTTCCCAGTTCTGCAGGGCTGCAGCCCCTCCACTTCCAAAAACCTGCTGATGATTTCCAGTTTATCTGGCATGAAAGTTCTGGATCAACTGTTAACTGTCTCTCCAAAAGAATCTCAAAACCGAGTCTGTTTTGTCTCCATTTTTACGGTGAAATCTGATGCTTTATAGAGGTAGAATGAAATCAGTTACAAGCTGGAGTTAGATGCTACACGAATAACCATACCCATCTATTCCTGTGCAGATTGTGGGATCAACGTCAGTGGCTGGACAGCATTGATACGCTGCCAGTACGCTGTAATAATGTCCCATTTGCACCTATCTTGAAAAGAATATGTTGTAAGCTCTCTCTATCTTATGTTGGGGATGGGATCCAGACGTAGCACTACTTTCTTGGTTTGTTTTTCAAGGGCAGTTGTGTAATACTTACAGAGAATTTCTAGGCCTGTGTTCCTGGTGTTTTGTTGTGAGTCTATTGATGCTGTGCCATTTCAAAGGCAAGAAAAGCAGCTTGTTTCCAGGCAGCCCTGCTGCTCCTGAAGTTTCTTTCTTTACCATGTCAGCACTACCTGCTTCTCCACTCCATGTTGATCCGATCTACAGCACCCTGAGGTTCAGTGGAAGAAGCTGGGTTGGTGGAGGGGCCAATGGAATCTTAAAATTAATTTTTAAATATTTTTGACAAAAGGCATTAGCTGATATGAATTTTGCAGTGGTTTATTATTATTTTATTAAAAGAGGAAATGGTGCCGGTTGTTTGCCCTTTGCAGGTTTTCACTTCTTGGGCTGTTAATAGTCTAACTGACCCCACCTCCAGCAACTAATTTGGCCTTTCATCATTAACAGCTCTAGTGAATTACGTCAACAGAATTGAAGATGAAAAGCACCTGTCGAGTTGTGAAACCAGCCACAGGAAAAGTTCAGCACTGTGACAGACAACACTGCTTTAGGAAGCTGAATTTTCAATTTCTTTTGTTGAGCCCTAAATTGACTTAATTCAGTGCAAGTAACAGTTCAGTTTCTAGCAGAAAACCTGTATTAATAATGTGATTCTTTGCAGGCAAGTACTGGCTGTGGCATCTCTTCAGTTTGGAAGATGTGATTTCTCAGATGAGGGAGCGTGTAGAGCTCCAGTGTGAAATTCTTGTGAGCTTTCTCCTTTGATAGCGTATCCAAGAGACCTTCCCTTTTCATATTTTTTTCTACAGCCTTTTTTTTCTGAATATTGATTTTCCTCTTCTCCTCTTCCCACTGTCCCTTCTAAATTTATTTGTGAAAGATGTAAAAATATTACTCTGTTGCTACTTATTTTTTTTCCCCCACTCTAGTTCTGTACAGTGAATTTTCTCTTTTGGGAAAATCATGGCTGTGGTTGATAATTTCACATGTTACCGCATAAATTCCTCAGGCCTCATGGCTTAGCAGAAATGTTCAGCTGGATAAAGTTTTTTGGTTTGGGAAGATAAGATGTGTATTATGTGTTAGTATCAACATATGTTATTGGATGCAACTCTGAAAGTATTAAATGGCAACAGTACGTCAGAGACGGTGGGACCAGGCGTGGGTGCCAGAAATTGTTGTGATAAGCAGTTGCCGATGTCTGTAGATGATAGGGGGAACTGAAACCCATCTGTTCTGAAGCCGTCTAGTGTTGCAGAGGAAAATCTCTGCCAGGTAAAAATTTCTCCTAAAGACCAAAGAAGCTAGCCACCCCAGCGGCTCCAGAAGAATGATCGCAGTATGATTTTTGAGTACCAGGGAGCTTCCCTTAATTGATTTTTTTTTTTTTAGGGCATATAGCTTGGCTTGGTGCCGGTTGTCACAAAACAGCAGGGTGTTGCTCTCCGCAGTCAGTCTGGGGCGACCGCTCCTGCCTGATGAGAGCAAAGGCTGATAGGGAACTGTCAGAGTAAATAGTGCTTTCTTGTGTACTGGTGATCAGATACGATACCACAGGACAATATTTGTTGCAGCTTGTTTGCACTCTGGAGCGCACGGAGGAGATTGAGTTCATAAAACAGCACTCGCTGCTTTCTTAATTATGTGGTTATTATGGGTTTAACAGTTAACTGGTCCAGGGGAATTAATACTTCAACAGCAACTGAAGTTAGATCATTCCAAAAACATAAAGTAGGTGTGCTGGAGGAATTAGTCCTTGAGAAAGCATTTACGGGTCATTTCATAGTTGGACATGTTTGTTCAGCCATTACAAGTGTTGGAAGTTTTGGTTGGGAGTGGGCATTTTTATCTCATGAGTAAAATCTAGATAAGCTTATCTAAAATACATGCACTACATATCTGAATTCACCTGCTTTAAATGTTTTCTGTGATACCATCTCCTAGTTTTCATTGGTAATACCTTATTTACTGTCAGTGTCTGCAGAGAAAAGAGAAATGGGACGTGTTGAATTTCACCGCTGTATTGACAGGAGGTACCAGAAGCCCCCCACTCACCTTACTGGCTTGGAAGAAAATGCTCTGTTCAGGCCAGCTGCTGTTTGAATGTTGCCATGTGTATTTGCAGGAAAACTCACTGTAATGCTGGTATAAAATTAGGGGCAGCTCAGGATGCTCACAGGCTTGTAGCTCCGGTCCTGGGGGACCCCCACCATACTGGTTTGCTGTTGAGCATTTGAGATGGAGGACCACATGGTGAACATGAACTAGTTAGTATTTGTGTACAACCGAGTGAGCTTCCCAAAAGAATTGGGGGATGTATGAGGTTTTTTCCAGTGTGTTAAGTCTCATGAATTTCATTGTGAGTCATACGATGTCTGGATGAGATTGAAAGATCTGGAGAATTTTCTGATTTTTTGCTTTTCGGTCCCTGGAGTTGAGTCCTTCATGAAAATAATAAACTTCTGGCATTGTTTTCAGTGACTCCCACCATGGAAGGAGATTAGCTCTTTTTTCTGAGGGTAATCACTCTGTAGTTTATGAGCTGAGTCTTGCTCCAAATACTTCAGTGTCGCATGATAGCCCAGGAGTTCCCAGGGAGAGGAGAGAAACCAGCTGAGATGGTAGAGGTCAGGGTCACGGGGTCACTTTAGGACTAGATTGTCTGAAAACTGGATGCCAGAACAATATGAATTAAACTGAAGGGGACGTAGCTTGGCAGAAAGAGCAAAATACACAGCTTTAGGAACCTGAGCGGAAGTCCAAGTGTGAGGGGATGTCAGGAACAATTGCCGTTCTTATGTTTACTGCAGGATTTTGGAATTTTTCCCACCCACAGTATGTGGGTGCCTTGCTTTCTGGCTTGTTCATGTTTAAGAATGTTGTAGCTTGAAAATGGTGTTCTTTGAAACAAACCTTTGGGAAGGAGACTGTGTTTGGGGTGGGCAGACCTGCCTTTTGGAGTTTTGATGTGGGTCTGATGTGAGCATGTTCCTTTCCTGTTCAGTGGGAAGCATCCTGTCATTGTCCCAGCAGACGTGTCATGGCAGGGGCATGTTACTTGTTCTCACTGGGAGTTACGAGGCTGGAAGGCCTCAATTTCTTTTTAATTTGCGGGATATAAGATACTTGTGGAGAATCTTACAGGGAGTGATGGTCCCCAGCTGAATTCTTCCCCATACTTTGGGGTGACACAGTCCAGCCTGGTCGTCCGCTTCCTAGTTATATTTCTGGTCGTACTTGGTCTGCATTTGTGTCTGTGCTTCTCGTGGCTTGTTTGTTCTTCTGCATTTCTTTCTTCTCTTGCAAGTTGTACAGGATTGACCTCCTGCAGTCCAACCAAACAGGGGAAATTCCAATCTCACATGGAAACAAATTTTGCTTCTAATGTAATTCAAGCATGTTTATCTAGGGGAATTTAAGTGAGATGCTTTATTCATACAAAGTCAATATTGCTTTGTTCTCTTCCAATTCCTGGGTGAACACAGGAGATTATCTGCAGGTTTAGATTCATCGCAAGAGCAATAGGTGTATATGTGAGTTTGTTATTTCCCTGTACTGCGGTACTAAATACTAGAAACTTCTGCAAATGTAACGTGCTTTATATTGAGTTGCCAGCAGAAGAGCGAATTTGAAATTCCTGTGGAGGATGTATGATGTTAGAGTCGAAAGCACGGAAACCAAGTGACGATGCTTTGCAAGAGGAGCACACAGGAAGCGGGACAGACAAACTTTTTTTTTTCCTTTGTCTCATTCCCAACAGAGAACCAGAGCAGGAGCTTCTACTTCAGCACCTGCTCGGACTTCCTCCTTCAGTAACAGGCCTGGTTCATTCTGTAACCCTTTGTGGTTGGGTTGGGCTTTTTTCTTCTTCTCTGGATTTGCAGAATTAATTTGTTCACTGGTGCCACCTTGAAACAGATTTCTCTACTGACTGAATGTTATGTTGTGCTCTCCTAATATTTCAGGAACAGATTTACAGATATTATTATTATGTTTTAATTGCAGGACTAGGTTATTGTTTGTCACTTGAGTGACCACGCTACTTGAACGTGTGGACAGCTCACTTTAGGAGAGTGAGGATAGCTTAGAGTGACTCTGAGGAGTTAGAAGATTTATGAAAACAAAGGCAGAGATAGTAAATAAATAATGCAGGATCAAACAAATATGAGTGACAGAGATGGGAACGGGATTTAGCAGTGTCTTTACCTCCTATCTCATAAATGTGAGCTCGCGCTCGCTGCCTTGTTAGAGCTTCCTGTCCCATCCCTTGTGGCACTGCAGAAGTGTGTGTCTGTCTCTCTGCAAGGCATCTGAACTGGGAAAGGGATCTATGCTGAAAATTGCTTCATTCACCCTGCCTCTGAAGTTAAAATTAAGCGTAAGCAACTCTCTAATCCACGTCACCGTGTAGCTGCACAAGTGCTTGGGCAGGCACTGGGCATGGGCAGCCTGGGCTGGCAGGAGAGAGAAGTTACTTCTTTTCTACTTAAGATGTTTGTGCTTAGTTTAGTGGAAACTCCTCTTTACAGAGGAGCCTAAGGACATCATTATTACAGTGTGATTAAATCCTGTTAGTTTAATTATATAGTACACTTTACAGCCTTAAGAAATATGCATAATATATTTAACAGTGAATGCAATTCAGGATTGAATATTGTGTTTATGAAAAAAGCTGCAACACTTTTTTGAAAATTAACTTGTGATGTAACTTTGCAGAGGATTTTTTTTTTAATATATAAGACAGACATGAATATATAATATACAGAGGATATGATTTGTTTGTCTTCAAGTTACAGTATTGAACTGTTCTTCTGTTACCTGCTGTGGTGAGAGCGACTCCGGCCCTTTCCATTCCCCTTCTCATTTCCCATCTGTGTGGACACTTTTCCCCATTTGCTCCTCCCAGGTCTGTTTGAGGACAGCTCATCTCTCTCCCCAGACCGTTGCCTCTAGCTTGGGAGGTAATTCTGGCAGTGAGATTTATTTTCTTTCACCTAGGCTTTCTTCTTAGAGTGCCCTGGTTTGTGGGGTTTTGTTGTTTGTCTTTTGAGAAAGGAATAGAAATAAGCACCTCAACAGTCCTGATGGATTTTTCTTCATTATCCTTTTTATTCCTATTTAACTTCTTTTTGTTAAAATGATTAACTAAAGGATTTGTTATAGCTTTATTAAGCAGCTCTATCTTAGGACTAGCTTTTTGCTGTCCCAGAGTCCTGAAACAAATCATAACTATTCCAGCCACCACACTTGTGTGAACATACTATTTAATTGAACTCTGACTTGGGCCAACTAGGAATTTGAATTGCTTTTTTCCCCCACAAACTGTATTTTGTGACTTCTAGAAGCACAAAGGTGCGAAAGTGTCAATCCCAGAGAAGTTCTTGGCAAGAAGACCTGGTTAAAGTGTAAGTAACGAGGGATATTTACTAAGTGCCGGTGATAATAGGAAAACCAAGAGAAATTAGAAAGGATTGTCAGAAAAATGAATATAGAATCATAGAATGTATTGGGTTGGAAGGGATCTCTAAAGGCCATCTAGTCCAACCCCCTTGCAATAAGCAGGGACATCTCTAACTAGGGCAGGTTGCTCAGAGCCCCATCAAACCTGACCTTGAATGTCTCCAGGGATGGGGCCTCCATCACCTCTCTGGGCAACCTGTTCCAGTGATCAACCACCTTCAAATTAAAGAACTCCTTCCTATATCTACCTTTTCTAGCTTAAAACCATTACCCCTCATCTTATCTCTACAAGGCCTTGTGAACAGATCCTCCCTCGCCTTCCTATAGGCACCTTTCAGGTATTGGAAGGTCGCTATAAGGTCCCCCTGGAGCCTTCTCTTCTGCAGGCTGAACAACCCCAACTCCCTCAGCCTGTCTTCATAGGAGAGGTGCTCCAGCCCTCTAGTCATTTTNTCCTAGCCTATATTGATAATCCTGGTTGCCCAGGTGCAGGACCCTGCACTTGGCCTTTTTGAACCTCATGAGGTTCACCTGGGCCCACCTGTCCAGTCTGTCCATGTCCCCCTGGATGGCATCCCATCCCTCTGCCGTATCAACTGCAGCCCTAGCTTGGTGTCATCAGCAAACTTGCTGCAGGTGCACTCAATGCCACTGTCAATATCATTAATGAAGATATTAAACAACACTGGTACCAGTATAGACCCCTGAGGGACACCACTTGTCACCTTTTTCCATCTGGACATTGAGCCATTGGCCACTACTCTCTGGATGTGACCATCCAGCCAATTTCTTATCCACTGAACAGTCCACCCATTGAACCTGTATTTCTCCAACTTTGAGAGAAGGATGTTTTGGGGGACTGTGTTGAAGGCCTTGGAGAAGTCCAGATAGATGGCATCCATAGCTCTTCCCTTGTCCACTGATGCAGTCACTACACTGTCGAAAGCCACTAGGTTGGTCAGGCAGGACTTGTCCCTAGTAAAGCCATGCTGACTCTCTTGGATCACCTCCCTGTCCTCCATGTCCTTTAGCATGTCTTCTAGGAGGATCTGTTCTGTGATCTTCCCAGGCACAGAGGTGAGGCTGACAGGTCGATAGTTCCTGGGGTCTTCCTTTCTACCCTTTCTAAAAATGGGTGTGATGTTTCCTCTCTCCCAGTCACTAGAGACTTCACCTGACTGCCAGGACTTTTCAAATGTTATGGAGTGTGGCCTGGCAACTGCGTCAGCCAGTACCCTCAGGAATATTCACAAGGTGACTTCATATGCCTTTTTTCCTAGGACAAAATCACTACTAGAATATATAAAATGTAAACTGGTTATTATTGTGTGTATTTATAGAGTTCTTTGGGTTTCTTTTTGATGGTAATCCATTTGATTTGCTTGCACACAGAGTCTGAATTTAAACATTTCAGTCTCCTGTCGAATTTCATGTATTCATTTTGTGCAGGAGAGAGTTTAAGATGATTGTAAATCATGTGGTCAGATATTTTATGTTAAAAAGGGGAAAATCATGTATTTTTGAGGTAAGATACTGGAGACTCTCTATTCTTACTATTTATGATAGATCAAGTAGATTGAACTTTCTGAGATCTGAGTTATATTATGTTTTATAATCTTTGTCCTGCAAATACTAGGATTCTCAGATTTGGTGATTTTTCTCCTCATGCCAGGAAATGTCTAGCATCTTCTGCAGGGTGATGTATTACCTTGCTTCTGTTGTGAAGGTAGTTGACACAAAGTCCTGCATGAACCTGTTGCACTTGCGTGATGTTCCTGTGCCAGTTCACTGGCATCTGCTTTTGCTTGTATCTTCTGTGATACTTCAGGACTCTTCATTGCCTGGGCAACAGGGGATCACATATTCTGCCCGTGCAAAACTTACATACAATGTCATCCAGGAATTAGATCCAGTGGTTATCCCAATAACCTGAGTAAAAACACTTCTTTTCCACAAGTTCAACATTTTGTTGTTGTTCTGTGGCAAACTACTTGAGAACTTTAGTGGGAAAAAACCCCACCAGTCATTGTCTTTAAATAAACTCAATTAATGGGAGGGTACTAGTGGGAGTTGCATACTAAAATACTGCGTTGTGTTGTCTCTGTTGCTTAAACTCACTGGATATTAAGATTCTTTGTTGAGTGGTACCGTTATATCATCCAGTTATTTAATTTGTAGGCTGAGTAACATTTGCTGATACCAATGATGAATTTAGCATAATAAAGTTAAGCTAATCACAATGTGAAGTACCAGGAGGTGTATCTTTTGTGTTACAGAGTACGCCTATTTGTAAACAGCAGTAAAAGTGACCTAACTACACTATACCGACACAGCTATATTCATCAAATAGCTTGACTAGAAGAAATCTCAACTACTTAGTTGGTTTTGTGGGCAGTGACTTGCTATCTAGCTGGTCATCGCTGATGGTGTTTTATTAGATTCCAGTTGTTAGCAAACCATGTTCATGGAAGCTTGTTGGAGGAAGTGTGGTGTAAGAATTGAATTCTTGCTGGTGGAGTTACTAGAATTCTTTACACATCTATAATCTGCATTAACTGATAGAGTTTGGTAGTTTCTCCAGCTCTGGGCTTTGTAATACAGAGCAGAAAACTAGCTTAGCCTGGGAATAGCCAGTGGACATTGATCGTACTGGTTTGGGCAAGTTCAGTAGTTACAGAAATAAGCTGATGTGAAACTGGATGGGCATAATCAGATATCTTCTGAAAGCAACTGAGATGCTTGCAACATGAGGCAGAGCAGCTGTCAAAAATGTTCTTGTGCAAATGTGGTTATCTTTATTTTTGGACTAACCAGCATTTTGTCTTCACAGCAGCTATACTTCTGAATGGAAGTGGCTTGCAGACAGAGCTAGAATTGGCAGCCGTTGGACATGGCTTCAAGCCCAGATTTCAGAACTAGAATACAAAATCCAACAACTAACTGACCTTCACAGGCAGATACGTGCCACCAAGGTATTGTCTGTAAGCTCATAAATGGGCTCTTCAAATAATCTTTTGACAGTGTTTCTTGTAATATTATTTATTTGGTTCCTTGTTGTTGTTGTTTGTTTTGCCTTAGAGTTCTTGTATACGAGCTATCACATGCAGAGGTTAATGAGAAAGACATCAGGAGCTAAAAAGTATTGTACCCCAGAGGCACCAGTACAGGGCTGGGAGTTGGGAACTCTTATCTTCCTGTCTGTGATAGTTAGTGACTTTGTTAGTGACGTGCAGGGGCTCAGCACAAGGTGCTTTTATCACCCGAGTTATTTCCTCTGCAGAAGAGGCAAGATTTGGGTTTCAGGTGGGGTGGTTGGTTTTTCATTTTTGTGTTGTGGGGTTTCAGGGTGGGTTTTTTTTTGTTATGTACAGTATGTGTTTACTCCGAGGATTAGCGAGTTAATGTTTGTACAGCACTTCGAGCAGGTCAAGGATTAATTATTACTAAAATTCCAATGTGTGTAACTCATGGACTAGTTTTTGTAAATCAAAGTGGCTAGACAGTGGGAAAGTCACATTCCTAAAACATTAGTAATCTATCAATTTAATGGGTTCCCCAGGTCATTCTCATGTGTAAGAGGCCAAAACCTGTGATAATTCTGGTGTGATAGTGAGGGGTTTTAGAGGAGGGTTCTTTGACTCTCCATCGATGAGCCTCATTGAGGTTTTCTGATCTATGCTGAGGTCAGATAAGCACAGATGGAGAGGAGCCAGAAGATGCTTTAGACGTCATGTGGCTGAACACAAGACTTGGAGGGAGTTTAAAAGGAGAGGGAAATCACTGCAGAGAGCATTTCCCTCTGATCACATAAGGAAAAATTATTCCCTCTTCTCCTATTGCCCCCAAAGCCCTTCGTTCCATATCCAGCTTTGTCTGTCCTGCTCACAACTCTTGCCTCATCAGGTCTTTCTTTAAAAAATAATTGAAGAGCCTTTGTTTGAGGGTCTGTCCTGCTCCTGTGCTCACAGGAGTGAAAGGAGATTTTGTATTTTGGTGGAAGGGTGAGAACACCTGTATTTTGGTGTTGTCCTCCATACCAGGTACATGCACAGTGTTACACCCAAAAGCTGTCAGCCTTTAGGGTGGCACAGGTCTCATGAGCTGCAGAGGATGGAGAAATAAACAACAGAGAAGTGAGAGAAAGAACATTGTTTTAGTCATGCATTTTCTTCGCATTAGGTGGTATGCTGGCTTGAAGCCTAGTTATCTTCCTGGTGGAGATCTTAGTGACATTCCTTTTTGCAAACTTCATGCCCCTTTCACCAGCTGGGGTATTCAATATTTGGCATCATGTCCTATAGCGAAGGCAGGCACGTACCTTCTTCGGCTGTGATTTTTACTTTTTGTGTACGTGTTTGTAGTACACCAATACAGTGGCTACAGAAGGACACGTGGGCTGATAGAAGAGCTCTTTGTTTTCATTTAGTGGCTACAAAGTAGTTACACAATATCATTAGAATTTGCATGCTGTGTTTAATGGTCTCAGAGTGGGTTTTGTGTGTTTTGAGTGGAAAAAAATGTGATTCATAACCAGCGCACAATGACTTCAAACAAAACTCCGCTCTTCTAACACCATAACACAATAGAAGCATTTAGGTTGGAAAAGACCTTTAAGATCATCCAGTCCAACCATAGGAAAGGAGATGGTTAACTTGTGGGCAGTTTCCTGGCCTACTGCATTATGTCTTCTCCATCTCTGCACACAGAAGCAGCTCTGGATCTTTAAGAGTCCTTCATTTTAAAAAATATATATCCACAAAACAAGACTATTCCATTTAGGGGCAGGGGGGAAGGGAGGAGGAGAGAATTCGTTGCCAAAACCTACAGGTTGTCACCCCTTTAACTTAGGATTCCTAGATAGTCAGTATTAGTCTTCTAATTCTTTGCTTTTCCTCCCTTCTTTTGTGCCATTTCCATCTTTCCCGTTTCATACAGTCTGTCAGCTTTCTCCTTCGTTTTCTGCTTTCCTCTTTCTGTGCTTCGTCAACAGTTTCAAAAACTAAAATTCTAGTGGAAGTGGGGGGCTGTCCTCTTATTTTCATCACTTGTCCTGTGTGTCTTCCTATTCCTCTGACTTCATGTGTCTTCCTATTCCTCTGACTTCAGACTTTGTGTTTTAGACTATTGTGAGGTTTTTTTCCTTCGCTTGCTCTGTGGTCATGAGCTGTGGTTCATTTACTGAAAAGATCTAAAGATTCTGAAGAGTCTAAAGCTGTTGATTTAACTTGTCCTCCTCTTGTGGCACATAAAAATTAGATCTATACTTGAGTTTCTTGGAACATACTGCCTACTTTGTAACTGCTGTTGGTCTACATTTTGTAGTATGATACCGTCTGGATTCATTTCCATCTGCTGTAAATGGAAAACCACAGACAATGGGCTACTACCTGATAAGGAATGTGGAAAATGTAGCATTGACTTGATGGAAATTCAAAACCTCTGTGCCCCTTTTTGGGCACCAAAGCAAGTTTTCAAGCACCTACATCTGTTTTTAGAAAATATCTTTGTTCTCAGCTTTGAATTTATAACTCAAACAGGCGAATAAGTTAGAGACATAATGAGAACAGGACAATTTCACGTTTTCTCCTAGTATCCCCTTTGAAGTCTCTTTGAGACTTGCTTTCATGTTTTAGGGCAAGTTGTTGCTGAGGCAGGAGTCAGGTGTGAGTAAAACTACAGGCTCCTTAATTTTCCGCAGCCACAACCTAGGTGAAGTCTGTCTGGCTTGAAGAAATAATACAGGGGTTCTTTATGTTCACATGATTACTGTCTTCCTTGGTTTTAGTGGAATATTCTCACTAGGAAGAAAAATTTGAGGTAGTGTAATTGAATGGTCCCATTCTTTCAATATCTGCTTGATATTTGAGTAACAGTCAATACTTTAGAGCAAGTAAGTTCTTTCTTTTTCCCTTTGGAAAAAACCTGCAGAGGCTTCACAGCCTTTTCTGAGAATTATATTTATTTGCTCAAGATAACGACAAATTTAGGGACTATTTGAGGAACTGTTACAAAGTTATTTTTGCTTATTATTTTGTTTAACATTTTATGTTGTTGAAAGAAACCAACCGAGATGTTACCTAGGATTGTATTTGACACTTTTATTTTTCTAATCTGTCATGTAGAAAACACAATGGGGGTATTCTTTTCCTAGTTCCGTTTATGAAACTGTTATTTCCCTAACATATAAAGTTATATTTATCTTTTTAGGTGACATTCTAGATGGTGGACCACATCTGATACCATATTTGTGCAGATTGCTAGAATATTTAGGGTAGTTACCTCTGTAATTATGAAACTCTAAAAATGCTCACCTTAAAAAAAAAGAATTCTTAAATTGTAAAAGGCTTTCGTTTTGAATTGTATACATCTCTGCTACATAAAAAATATCGGCCTTGATGTTTTGCTTAGAACTTGGATAGGGATAAGAAAAATAGAGCACTTTAAAATGCCTCTGCAAAATTTATGGGCTGCAAAGACTATAACCAACTTCAAATCAATTGGTTGTTGTTTCTTATAGGAAAACCTCTACTTAAATCAGCGGGCAAATGAGAATATAGCTGCTCTAATAAGTATGAATTTCTGATTTGAATGTTGGCACAGATGTTTAAGCAGTGGTATAAGAAGAGAGTGATTGCTGTTATAAGGAGTAGCATAAATGGTGCAGCTTTTCATTACTGAAACTACCTACGTTTTCTATATTTTAGCTGTTAAGTGCATTTAAAATCTAGTTGAAGTGCTCCAGAGAGTTGTTGGGAGGATTTAAGGGGGATGTGCCAGGTTTGACTGGCCCTTAAAAATGATTTAGGAGGGTTAATCCATTGTCAACCAACTGTGTTCAATTGCCGTTGTCTAGGGGATGGTGATCGTAGAAGAATTCCCATTTCCAAAAGACATTTTGAAGAAGCAAATACAATTGACAGACCAAGAAGCTTTATTAAACACCACAGGGAATTCTCAAGCTGCCATTGAGGGACAGGATTCTTTGCCGGAGCATGACTTTGAAATGTCACCCAGCAGTCCTACCCTGCTTTTACGAAACATAGAGAAACAGGTAAAGTAAAATAAGAACTGAACGGTCAATGGAGCCAAATGATTTACCGCAGAAATAGGGCAGGTTCCATGGTGATGACTTCCAAAAGGGAAGGTATTTTGCAGTCCCAAGAGTGGGTGCTGAGGAATGGAGGGCTTAAATCACTACACTGTACGCCAGCTTTACAAATTAACCTTTTATTTCTGACCTGTGTTGCCACTTTGTTTCCATCCAAGTGGCCACATAACAACTTTGAATAGCCATCCACAAACCTGCCTCTCCTTCAGAGTTAGGTTCAATGTCGAGTTGCCACAGATTGTTTTGGGAAATACTTGGGTGAGATGAAAAGAGTACAGCTGAAGTTGGAGGTATGTTGCACTTGAAACGACAACAACAAAAAGCCCCAACAGAATAGAATTGTTGATCTGCCTTCTCAAGCCTCACAGGACTCCAGTTTGGAGCGGAGGAATTCCAGGTACTTAACAGGCGTTGCGTAGGTGTAGCTGTGTTCAAAACAGTCATTTCCAAAGTTAATTCCAGGAAATAGGATATAGACTCCGGCAGAGTTTTCGTTTGCTAGAAAGTCCATAAAGAATGTAGTAAAGAATCCACATTGCTGAAGGAGATACAGGAAATTTGTTTTCAGAATGGATTCATGTAGTTAGTGTGAAGCAAACCTGACAAAGCCAGGATGGTGCATTAATATGGTGCTCTGCTGCTGTACATAAGTCCTTGGTTATATATATATATTTTTTTAAAGGGGTAAAAAGTAGCTTTAGGTACTAATGCCTGTCCCTGAATCTCTGTGCCAATTTTTCTTATTTGATAATCATACTTTCCTGTTCTTAAAATGCTCCCCCTGCTTGCTAGATCTTACCCACAACAGACAGGAGTGAGGAAGCAATGAAACAGGAAATTTATATGCGCAGTGCTGGCAATTGCACAACGTAAACCAACGAGCATTTTTAGAATGTGGTGAATGTCCCCTCTTTAAGTGATTATTTGGAGAATTAAATGCACTTTTCAGTGGGATGTTTGACAGTTAAAGTAACAGGACTGTGTTCACTGATCCCCTAAGTAGCTACGAGCAGAGGTCCAAGAACTTTGATGATCTGAAAATTACTTGGAAGTGAAGGTGTTCTTCATTTAACGGGTCTCACAGATTACAGCAGGTGTCCTCCCTTTATACCACAAAAAGCTTTGAGGTTTGATTTGCTTTTTTGACCATCAGTTCTGTAAATCAACCTTAACTCTGAAGGTCCAAGTTTCTTTTTCCTGTTCAGTGTCAGGATTAGCAATGCTGTAGACGGAAGTACATCCACAGATCCTCCCACAGAATTCTTCACTCCTATGTTAAAGTATTTCTTTGTAAAAAACCAAAAAATTCTACTTGTCAACAAAAAAAATTCATGAAGAATACAAAGTGACTGAGCGTTGCAATTTTTATTAGTGCTGTTTTCGAGTCCTTTTCTCAGTTATGCAAAATTTTAAAAACATGTATGTTTTTCCTTGTGCTTTGGAAGGCTGCCATTGTCTTGGTGCTTTTATATTCATTAGAGACTTTACTCCTTACAGATTGAATTTTGTTGAGATTTTAAAATCAATCTGCTAAATGCTTTACTGACATCTTGTTTGCTTTGTCCAGACCTTTTGTAATTGACTTGCTATTTCTGTGCTATACTATCCATCCCTGAATATTTTATTCTGACATGAAATTTTTACCCAACTGCATCACTTAAACATGAACAGAGAAGGCATGAGTTGTAATAAAATGGAAACTAATTTTTTCGTGCCTCTTTCTGCATAAATGGTAATGCCTCAAAATGTAAAAGAAAACTTACTGGGTAACCTTTAACGATTCTAGTTTTAAACAGTCTCAGTTCTGGATGAAAATCCTACAAAATAATGTAAAAGTTTCTTTTAAAAAGATGCCATTTCAGATACATTTCATTTCTGTTTAGCGGGCAGCACAGTTTCCTCTAAGCTACATTTATTGTCAGAATAGCCTTTAAAGTTTGACATTTAAAACAAAAAAATCATTGTGAAATATTATCTGGAGTCAGTCCACAATTCATTGCTTTATAAGGAGTAATTCTTGGGCTTAAGAAATTAGCTGCATTTGATTTGGGGCAATTCTGAAAGTCCGGATTTTGGTGGGGTGAGGGCTTCTTGTTGCTATTTTTGAGGACAGCAGAAGATTTCAGCCATTCTGTCTGCAGTTACAATAGTCCTCCTATAGTTACACTTCCTTTTATAAAAACACCTTTGTCAAACTACAGTGAGCAATGAAGAGGATTCTTATAACAAGAAAAACACTTGGAGTGAACAAAATGTACGATGAGTAGACAGCAGACTTTTTTTTTTCCCTGTTGAATGGCCAGTGAGCAGCTCTGGTCTGCAGCTGTTGTAACATCAGCTGTAAAGGGTTCAGGTTTCCTTTGCCTTTTTAAAAACCTTCGGTTGAAATACTAAGATCACTAATGTGTTTTGTGTCCTAATTATTCAAACGTATGTACAATGTCCTTGACTGGTTGTCCAGGGTTGTATTGGTTTTTGTTGAGGTTTTTTTGTGTGGTTGAACATAATAATTGTGAAAGAAAAAACATGCCACACTTGATTATTCACAAGAAGAAACTAAATATGATTATTCCGTGATGAATGCTACCAGAATACTAAGTAGGAAAACAACAAAAACCCAGGACATTTGAGCTGTTGAGTCTGGCTAAAAGTCTGACTACCTTTTATTTTTTTTTATTTTCTCCAGAGTGCGCAACTGAGTGAAATCATCAGCAGCCTAATTGCTCCACTCAATCTGTCTCCAGCTTCTTCATCTCTTTCCTCCAAGACCTGTAGGCACAGACAGCTGGTCAATGGCATCTCGTTCAGGTAGGTGACAGTATAGTAGCTTTTTTTTTTTTTTTTTGGAGAATAACTTTTGTAAAGTTATGAAGATACTCATTACAGTAATAAATCAAGAAAAGAGAGCTGCTTTCTGCAGGCTTCAAGAGAAGTCAAAGCTTGCTTGTGAGATTGAAAGTGGTAGGGTTTTATTTTGTTCTTAAAGATACCATAAAAGTAGGCAGTCACTGTAAATACATTTAAGTACTGGGAAGATGAATGTATCTTTGAGGTAGTAGTGAAAGGATACGGTAAGTAACACTACTTCTGATTATTTTGGACTTAATGTATTCTGTCATCACAAGTGCAACTTTATTTCTGGAAAAACTATGAACCAGACTGTACTGGCTCAGTAGAAAACACAAGCAAGGTCACCTGTGCCTCAGCACTGGCCAGCGTCAGGTTTTTGTGACAGCTCCATTAATTTTAAGCACATCAGTCTTCAGTACAAGCTACTTTTTCAGGAATTTGGGGATAGTATTCTTCCGTTTGCAGTCTTTTGTTCTGGATCGATATACCTTCCAGGATGAATGTAGCAGCTCGAAATTAATATTGTAGAAAAATGTTTCTCAGTACTACTCTATACTTCTTAGTAACCCCATCTTCTATTCAAGGATTTTAAAATACAGTACCGGCTGTAATCAGTATTCTCTCCAAACAGCATTAAGGTAATTGATTACAGCCCTGTCTTACAAAAGACCTGCATACGTAGGATATTTCTCCTGAGACGCTGGTAATGTGATTTTTTTGAGGATGGAGGAGTTGCTGTTATTCATAGGTCATCAAGTGGATGAAGAAAGTGTTCCCTGCTAGAGCTGGGGGTTGACAGCAGCGTCTGCAGCAGAACACAATTCCTTGGCTCCTGGCTCCAGAAGAGCTGGCCATGCCGTCTGTCCTCAGCAGCTTTGCCACAGAGGCTGTAGCAAAGAGTATGTAACGGGCAGCTTGGATGGGCACCTTCTTTAATGCCGTCCGTTCCACAGGGATTGTGTGCCCTAAATTTAAGGATGGAGTGGTCCTGTCACGTAGCATTCATGCTCCTGACGTATCGGTTGTTTACAGGTAATGTAATCAATCAGAAGATTCCTCTGAGTTTTGGAGTAAAAATAGCCCTGAAATAGAGATCAGTATATGGAAGAAGAGAGTAAATTAGGCTGTTAGAAGGCTAGATCTTGAATCCGTGACTTTTTCATGGGAGAGATGCCAAAGAGTTCCTGCCTTTAAAAATGTTTTTAGGAGTGTATGAAGTTGCCTTCATGATGAAAGACTCTTAATGATGTGACACCAGGCCACTTCTCTTCTGATTCATCAGGCACTGTCCAAAGTCAGTCTTCTTTCCATTTTGTGAGCAGCACAGTTGTCTCCTCACGGACCACTCTCTCTAAGGCTGGTTGTTTTCTACTCGTGACCTATAAAAGAAGAATGGGAAGAGTTGGAAGTTTTTCTCAGTGCTGTGGCTCCAAACTGGAGTTGGCAAGTTAAATGTTGGAAGGGGATCTGGGAGACCTGAGAGCTTTTTAGATGTCATCTTAAAAATCAGTTAAATAGCTAATTTTAATTTTCCATTTCTTGTGTGGTGTGTTGAAATCCACAAACAAATACTGCTCATTAAAGATGATAATTAAGCATGATACAGAGTGGTTATCATGAGACTCCTGCAGGGAAGTTCACTGCCTTCTACTTCTTGGGTTTTTGAGTGTGTTTCAGGGTTGGGTTTTTTTTTAATATATATTCTTGTTGGAGTAGTTTTGTATGGAATTAATTGAGGCAGTTACATACTATACTTCATTTCTTGGCTACTTCTGCCCTCACTCTTTCTATATAGCTCACTCTGACTGTATTAAGTATTTGAGAAAGTAGAAAACAAAATCAAAAGGAAAATGAAAACAAAATCAAGGTGTTGGGTTTTTTTTAAAAGAAAAACAAGGGATTAGAGCGTAGGGATTAGCTGTAGGCTCTTGATGTGAAAGGTAAAATAGTTCATGTTTCCAGTAGGTCTAAGTGTGAGATGCTTTGAGGCTGGTAATCGTGGAGTTGCCGTATGGTTGGTTACTTGGGCTATTCGCAGTGGGAGTGGTGGTGTGTGTAGGGTGCCTGGTTGACTAAATGTGGGTAACCTCGACGTGCCGTTTGTCAAGGTCTTCATTAGTGGCTTCCTTTTTCTCTGTAGCTTGTCTTCATTCAGTTGAATGTAGGTGCCAAGATTAGCCGATGCATTGTGTGAAGGTAAATGTTCGTAGAAGCAGCTCCCTAAGCTAGTGATAACCACTTTCTTACAAGAGGAAATGAAAAAGTTCATTACTTCAGTACAAATAATGCTTGTCTGATGGTTCGCTGTGTGTATCTGCGAGTAAACTTTCTGCTCTTTAGCTAGGCTACAGAGCAAGAAAGGCCAACCTGTGAGCTTTGAAAGGAGGGTTTCAGCAAATACATGAATTTTACATCTGGCAGTGGCTTGTTTCACTCTTCTGTAGAATCACGTTTTGAAAACCGCCTAAACTAAGATCAAAATAAATGGATAACTCAAACCTTGACTGGGAAGCCTATTTAGACAAGTGCAGGAAAACCATGCTGCTGTGTGCTGGAGCTCCAAGCCCCATAGCTGAGATCTCTGCTTCATCTGAAAATGGAGCCATGTGTTACTGCAAGGCCTAGGAGGGTAAATAGAGCAGCTGGCCAAGGCTGAGGAGAGATTATCACAGACCTGGGCAGACCACCAGAACAAAGGCAGGTATCACAGAAGCTGACAAGCCAGACTGAGGAGCTTTGCTCTCAGTTTGCCTGTCCAAGTTGTCTTTTATGTGAGAGAGAGGTATGTGAAAGTCTAGAAGTTGGGCTTGGCACCATCTGACTTTGAGGCAGATAATTACAGAGGAAAATTTTTGAGAATTCAGAAAAAGTATTTTAAGAAATCTTTTGCATGGATTTTAAACATTGTGTTTCTTTCTCGACCCTTAAAATACGGTGTTAGCGTTAAAAATGTCATGCTTCAGTATTTGGGGCTTTTTCCTGGCACTTTACTAATATGTTCCTTTATATACTTTGTACCATTCTTCTTTTAATTAGCACTTTTTTTTCCTGGAGTCTGTGTTGCTTATTGGGATTGTTCTGATGTGTCAGAAGGACAGCTTAAATCCAAGCCCATAAAGCCGTATTACCACAACAGCACAGCATGGGATGGTGTTTAATCACACTTTCAAAACAAGTGCTTCTATTTAATAAAAATTTACTGTTAGAAGACTCCTTGTCAAAAAAGATTGGTAACTGGCCTTGTAGTAAATTAATTTTCATGTTTTATGGTATGTTATAACTTTACTAATAAGATTGTGACTTGCCAGATAAAGTTTGCAAGAGAAAATAGTAATTTGTGCAGATAGACGGCCTGTTACGAACCACGGCCAAAATATCTTGTATACTTGTGCTTCTCAGGCAGTTTAAAATTGCAGTCAAGGTCTTCAGTATTGTAAAAATAAACGCACACTTGAGTGCCTTTTGCAGTGAGCCTTCAGCTTTGCAGGCAGATGTTGCTACAGCAACAAAATAAAACCAGGATACCTATAAAAGTGAAGTGCATTCTTCCCATTGAGTCATTCCCACCCAAATGGGAGGGTGTTCTGAGTTTCACCGTGTCGTGTTCCCTGTTGTGGTGAGCAGACAGGCTGTAGGTTGGCGAGAGTGATCCAAAGTTGTTGTGCATGTACGCAGAGGGTTTTCTGCTGCTCTTGGCCCTGTGTTGTCACATAACTTCAGTGATCGCATATTGTATTACTAAGGATGTGAGTACAGCAAGTGTGCACGCGGGTAAGATTGTGGAGGATGATGCTGTAACGCTGACGGGGATTTGAAAGGGATAGACATGAGGAAATGCAGGTAAGAGTGGGATTTAATGTTCAAATAAAAGCTTTCCGTGTCTTCACGTAAACCCTGTCACATTGTGACTGGAGCTGAGCTTGCATTGCCCCAAATCATCTGGCTTTAAACCAGCTTCTAGGTCTTAAAGTCAGGCAGACAGGCTGGGCTTTCCCTCCTCCCCCAGAGCTTCCCCCAGGCTGGGTTTGGGCTCTGGCGGAGAGCTCTATTGGCACGTCCCTGGAAGTGATGTTTAATGGCCTTGCGTTGGTTAAACTAAGTGTACAGAGCTCCTAATTTTGATGCAGATGCTTCACGGTGAATTGTAACTCCTACACTAAATGGACAGTGGTTTGTAAAGCTTTATTTAAGTTCAGTTCGTGAGTAAAAATAGAAAATCTCAAAAGTATTAGGGAAAGACTTTAGGTCTCCTTTCTGTTAGCATGACTGCTGCCTTGAACGGAATGTAATAATTGTACTTTAAAAGTCATCGGTGTTAGAAGTGTTACCGAGTTCTTGAATGTGGAAAACCCCAAAACCATATGCTCAGAGGCTTAACTTCATTTTTGACGTTTGTTTCCGTGAGCAGAAAGGTGAACAAGAATGAGAAACTTCCTTTTGTGACCTAACATGGAATTAATCAACAAGCAAGCAAAGCACATACATGGTTTCCTGGAACAATGTGCTAAAATATTTTAATGTTTATCAAATTCTCTTAGAATTAGATAGCTAATGCTAATCAGTGTATGAAATCTTGGCCTGTGCATGTGGAACGTATTTAACTTTCTGTATTTCCTCCCCCCATTAATCTCAAAATTGCAGAGCTTCAGACAACAGAGAGGTATCCTCTTCGAGCAGCTGCTTGCTTGATCATCAGCACATCAAGAAAAGAAGAAGAGACAGGACAAGGCTAAGATCTCTCTCCGTGGCTAATGTGAGCACATCCGCCCGAACAAGGGCGCTTCATAGTTTCCAGAAGAGGAAGCTCTACAGAATGCACGGTGCCTGTTACTGGAATCAGCAGGTAGGCCCTCGCCTCTCTCTTCAGGAGACAAAACCAAAGAATCCAGCTGCTAGAGTCTGCATGTGTCTTGTCTGGTATGTCAGAAGAATAGCTCATGCTGTGCTGGTTATTTGTTACGTTCAGGGAGCGTATAGTGTATGTGGCGGGAGTACTAGATGTGTCAGCAGGAGCTCAGAGTTAATGAGTTGAACATAAAAATTAAAGTTTGCTCAGAATCCTGCTTATCAAATCAGTTTGTTGTATGGCCATCTTTAAAGCTTTTGTACAGTCCAAGAGAGAACTGAAGAGCTTCCTTGGGAGGCTTGACTGCTGAGGAAACAGGCTACAGTGTAAATCAGCTGCCTGCTTGTTTTCAGAATATTTGTTTTAGCTGTGAGAAGGTTTACACAGCTGGTGGCACATTATTTTCTAGGAAATTAAATTGCAATATCTTATTCTTGTTTCCGTTTTTGCTGTTCTTGATTAGTTATATTGCCTTTTTCATGACGCTTCATGAACACTTTAAAACTCTTAAAATTTTCCACACTACAAAGGAATTAATATTTTAAAATGGAAAAAAGAAATCCATTGTTGTGCAGGGCAAGGCCTGCTATTGCACAGGTTCATGCCTGATATTAATAGCATATTGCTGGTAGGAATATATAATGAGTTTAGCTGTGGTGCTTAAAGCATCGGTCTAATTTGGGAGCAGACAGTATGAACTCATTCTTTAGAGCAGTGTTAATCCCAAGCGGGTTTAATTTCTCGATTTTGCTTTGCCTTTTAAAAGTGTGTTATACTGAGAGAAATCTCCATGTCTTGTCGACTGTCTAGGATTTACTAAGTGTACCAGTAGTCTGGGGAGAAATTTCCCCTGCAAGGATGTTCTGTGTAAGAGTGCTGATTCAGCATCCCCTGCAAAATTGCAGAAGTGTCCTAGTTTTAGCAAGATATTTTATTGAAAAACTGTCCGGTTTCTTATTAGCTTGACTTCCCAGCTTCCTGGCAGTGGAAATTAAAGACTTGGCAGCCTGCCTGGAGGGTTTGATGGTGGGGGATGAGCTGGAGGGTTAGGGTTTGGGAGCTCTGCCTCCTAGGGCACTTAAGGCTTTTCATCTTTCTTGCATTAACCAAGGAGACTGTCTCTGACTTGGACTTCCTTGTTTCCCATTCAATCCAATCCGTGTCCCGTTTTAAAGAGGTTGGAGGCCTTGTTCCCCAGGTGATGCGTCCAGTACCACAAGTGCTTCTTGCAGCTGTGGAGATTGCTCCTCAGCAAAAGACTCCAGGACTTTCCCTTCCTTCTGCTTAAACATGAGGGGTTTGCTCTGCAGATGCAACTTCTAAGTAACAGGCTTTTCTGGAAGCCTGCGTCCTACAGGCTCAAGTATCTGGTATTTCTGTAAGCGCTGCCTATGCCTCTGTCTTTGGCAATGAGGCCAGACTAAGTGAAGTTCAGAGACTAACAGTAGAAGCTTGTGAACAGAAACTTCTTTTCTGCAGCCGAGCAACAGGAGTTCAAAGCAGAGTTTACATTTTTATCTTCAACCAGCCATAGAGCTGAGCTGCTTTGCATGCTCCGTAGGTTGCATTGACTTGTAGACAAGATAAATTTGTAGTTTACCTTGGATTGTAGACTGCAATCATAAAGTACATTTTGAAGGTGCTAGTTAAGGCTTCAAATATTGGAGCTGGTGCAATTGCGTGTGTGCTACATGCTCTTGACATTTGTAGTCTAACTACACTAACTACTATTACACTAACTACACTACTACTACACTACTACTACACTACTACTATACACTAACCCAGCTCCAGTGTCTCTGTGTGGAAAGTGCAGAGATGTCCCGAAGACAGCATGGTAAAAACCCCTGCAGGGCAGGCTGTTTCTGCTTTGCTGCAGCTCTTGGCTCGAAAACCTGTGTTTAGACTCAGCTATTTAATGCCCTCTCCATGGGGAAGTTAATCGAGAAGCAATGTGCAGAACTGCGTCATGGGCTACAGATAGATTCTGCTCGTGTTCCTGGAGAAAATAAGGGGTGGTGGCAGCAATCAAGCTGTCAGCTTCAGACTTCGTGCGAGTGCCAAACTCAATTGAAGTTTTCAAAATTAAGGTAAAGCAGCAAACAAAGCCTCTTACGCAGGATTGGTTAAAAACAGAGTATCAGGGATCCTGCTGGGGAAGTAAGTGATAAAATTGGACTGGACATTTCCAGCACATTCTGACAGTCAAACCTAAATGGGTATCAAGTCTTTGAATTAAGAGCCATCATCAGTGTATTGTTTCATTCAAGAAATCTAATTCTAACAGGCCCTGTCACTTTCTTAGTCCTGCAGTTGCTACACTTGGTTGGCCAGCTGCTGATGAGATTGCTCAGCTTGTAATGGAAGAACACTGGCTATCAGCCCAGGTTCACTGCTAGATTAGGCAGATGTCTAAGGGCAAGGATGCAAAATGGGGAATGGCCTCTAGGATTGATACCTAGTTTTCTTTGAAAATGCATTTATATTCCCAATAGTAAAGCAGCACATTTCCTCTGGCCTTCCGTAGAAAAAGGAATTACTTTTTAGCAGCATGGAAAATAGTTGGATTTTTAATGTAATGTTAGTGTGCCATCTCTAGCAAGTGCTTCTCCTATATTTCTTCAAGTTTTACATATTTATACAGCCCCTGGTACCATGGTCTGTGAGGACCCCCATTTCTCTAAGGTCACTGGCCTGGGAGTGAGCTGGAGCTAGGGTAGACTTGCTGCCACCTCCCTGCAGCAGGTGTGGATTTAACGGAGACCAGCTTGCCAAAGTCTGAGGAGAAGGTGGAATCTTCTGAACATCACAGTTCCTGTGCCAGCTTCCTCCCAGTGCCTGGTTCAAACAGCTGGCACGTGAGCACCTGGCACTGCTGAGAGTTGATGCTGCTCTGCAGAGTACTCGGAGCAAGATAACGACTAAAGAATTCTGACCAGAGAATCACAGCAACATGCAGACTTCCCACGTGTAGGAGATTAAGAAATGCTGGGATAACTTTGAGAAATTTGGAGGGTTTTGATCGTGCCCTTTGTGCATCAAATGGCGTTCAGAGTGTTGTTCTTCACATCTCTTCAGATCTGTTTGGGAAGCTCATCCCCCCTCCCCCCTACCCTCCAGCATCCATGCTAGGGAAATCAAAGGATGAAACTGTGAACTGCTATCCCATCTGTCAGTTCATAAGGTCACTGGGAAGACGGCCACATTTTTTCCTCTTATCTGCTGCCATGCCACATACATTTACAGTGCTGTCAAAAGTTTTGAGTATTTAGTGACCTAGTAGCCTCCAAGTGCCTGCTGAGAGGTGCCCTACATCGTCCTCTGCTTTGCTGTGTTTCTTTTCTGAAGAGGACAACACCTTCCTCTGCCCTGGTATTAAAATAATGCTTACACAGAGTAGTATCTGGAAACATAGAACTCTATGAAACCCTAGAAGAGCTGCCAGATCTACAAGATAGTTAGACTGCAGTGGGGATAAATAAAACAGGATGCAGGGTGTTTGGTTTATCTGTCACCATCCAGTATCCTCAGGAACTTGAAACACCCTTTGGGGCCAAATCCGCTTGCCTCCTAATTCAGAATGACTAAGTACCACAGATGATCTGTGAGTCATCTTTTGGCCGTGGAATCTGTTTTGTGTCTTTCTCCTTTCATTATCTAAATAGCTTGGTAAGAGCTTAGGCCATTTCTTGATTGTGAGTTAGTGCACAAGGCACTTGGAATAATCCACATGGATTTTTTGTGCTTCAGTGTAAGGGACATGATTGTAGTGCTGTGTTTCTTCAGCGTGATTTTTAAGTGAATAGTAAAGCTTGCATGCAGGATAGCACTGAGGAGTAAACTGCAGGCATGGTCTAGTTAGAAGGACATGTGCTGGCGGGCAGGGATTGGAAGTCTGAGAGTGATTCGTTCAAAATGAATTACCTGTAAATGAACTGAATTATCTGTGAGATACCAAAAGTTCTATGAAGTTTGTTCAAAAGCAGAGGAGTGTTGTTACTAGTCAGAAACTCTCAGAGAGGTCTTTGCTTAGCTGACATGCCCTGATGTTTTCTTTTCTAGTATTGAATCTGTGTAGCTTGCTGCAAGGTTTTTTTTTTTTAGTGACAAGGAATTTGTTTTGCCAGTACATTTTGTTAGTTTCTCACTTAACATCCTAACTAATGACATTAGTTGCGCTCCTTTTTTCAAGTAGTGCTTTGCCAAGAGATGTTATTGAGGCTAGGTAGTGTTTGAATCTGTGAAAACTTCATACAGCTATAAATGAAGGTAAGAGGCAACAGAGCAGGGAGATCTGAGCACTATTGGGTTTGGTCCTGTCCGTTTCTTTGTAAGGTTGTAGAGCACAGTGCGTTTTTTAATCTGAAAATTCTCATTGTATTTGTATCTCCACCTGCTGGAGGAAGAACCGATTGTGTGGACTGAGGTACATGCAGAAAACTGGAATTTAGATTTGCAGCAGTGCCAACACCCTGTAAGTTGGGAATTGAGGTGCAAAAGCTTACATTTTAGATACCACAAGCAAACAGTTGGTATAATGTTGCCAGCTCTTGCAGTTGAGTATTGCCACATTTTTTCTTGTCAGTCTCAAATGGGAGTTAAGTGAGAGCAGAAGAGTATCTGCTTTCGTTTAGTGGCTTAAAAAAAAAAAGAAGGAAAAAAAGATGAGCGCTTCTCCAGAAGGCTTTGAAACAGACATGAAAAAAGCTTTTAAATTCTAGGGTTTAGGTTTCTTATTTTAATCTAGTTCTCATGCCAGTTGTATGGTTTGTGTGTCCTGCTGCATTCCCAGCGCCTGCTTAGGACCAGTGATACTTTTTGTAGATACTACTTGATACATACATACGGATCTTTCACCACATGTTGTTACTCTTCCTTAAAAACTGAAAATTTTATATATATACTTTCATAATTTGTATTATATCCAGCATGCGGAGCCTTTATCTTACTCGTTAAATGTCTGCTATCTGTAGCTAGCAGGAAAGGAGAATAAGGGACAGGGAGAAGGGTGGGTGTGCAGACAAGGTGCTTAATCATAATATTGCCTATAGTGTGGAAATTGTTCTGTGTTTTCTGCCAGGTGATAGGCTTGTCTGGGGACTAATATTTTGGCACCTGCTTCCTAGAATACAATCCCATTTCCTCTACTGTATTATCCCATGTTGTGGTTTATTTAGGAGATTTAAGGCAATACAGGTGAATTCGTTGTGGCTGTTATCGGTTACTGCTTTCTTTAGCTCCCTCGGTCTGTAAATGGAAAGCAGCAGCACAGTCTATGGCAGTAACTATCAAGCATATTAGTCAGTAGCCAGCCAGAAGTTTTTCCCTTTCCCACACTGAAGTTGTCATTTCCCCATAGCTGCACTGGAAGGAGTCCACTGGTTGTCACCCCCTCCTTGGTATCCCTAGATATTGGCTCTGCCACCTGCTTCTGCGTAGCTTGCTGGCATTGCTGACTTCTAAAAACCATGAATACGAGGAATATTGTGTTGTCAAGTCTCCTGCAAACTGGTTTCAAGAAGGGGATGCATCCTGCTTCAGTGAAAATGGTGTAGTACCTCTGTGGATAGGTCAGTCCACTGGTTTGGGGAAGAGGATCCCTTGGTTATGATCTACCAAGTTCGGAAGTGAAAATAATAGTTGATAAAATTCATATTTTAACGCTGGAAGAGGAAGGTCTTGTGTTAATTAAAAATCAACAAAATCTGAATGGGCAAGAAAGAAGTATGCCTACTCGTCCAGCTGCTCTGAATGTGTGACGAGGCTATTTTCTAGTGGGGAGGAAGAAAGGGAGAACACCTTGAGCTTTGTGATATTGTGACACTGCCAGTGGAACTAAATCCATCCTTTGTGAGGTTTATGGCAAGCCAGTCAGCCTGCAAATTATTTTTTTGCAGAATGAATAACCTGAAGTGTGTTTTTCACAGTCCTGCACCTCTAGCTTGTTATGCATTTCCGTGGCATTTTACTGATCACATCTACTCTTCATTTCTGCGTGGCATTTTTGAAAAGATATCCCTGTGGATTAACATGTCTTTCCCTCTTTGATTTAACTAGTCAAAGATTAAGCACTAACCTTGATTTTTCAATTGATTTGCTAGTTGAACAAAAGGTCTTTGTTTCAGGATGTTGAGGACAGCATACACTTCCCACAGAGCAGGTGAAAGTCCATCTCCCATTGGCTTTAACAGGATTAAAGAAACTAAACTCCGTGTATACTTGGGAGAGGTGGGTGGTCTCTGAGCACAGTAGAAGCTACCACTCCTTTTATGACACTGACCAAAAATCTGAATTTGAGACAAGCTGATGAGTAAGTTGTGTGAGTGTTTTATGAAAGTCTCAGTTCTGTTCCTGGAAAAACTAGTTTCTGCCACAGGATCTACCACTTTATCCTTATCAACAGCTTCAGAGGGGCCACAGGCAGACAAGTTTGCATGCCAGGGCAGCTTGCTTCGCTGTACCTGACCTGTGTATAGATTGCAGGCAAGTGCATGGGAAAGGTCTGTCCAGTTGACACCTATAGAAACTTCATCTGGAAGGGAGAGTCTATCATGTAGTATGTATCATCAGCTCCGTCTGTTACGCACCTTCCATCTAGGGATGTCTTAATGCTCACCTTCTTCCCCCACTACTGTTGATAAAAGAAGGTCTTCGGGGCTTTCAGATGAACCTTCCACTATCCATAACTGCATGTTTTCTAAAAGCATTCTGAAGTCCTACTTAAGGAACCCCTGATGTTCAGCTTGTGAAATAAGACATTTCATTTAACTGTACGTTCTGCCAGAGGGACATAGCTCTGCACAGAGCAGATGGTGGTGTGCAGAAGAGGGAGGCCATGGAGAAGTGGGCTGGCCTTTAAGGCAGATGCTAAAGCCCAGAAGCAAGCAGGTAATGGGGTGTTCTGTTGGTTTGAGCTGTACGTGGTGCTTCTGGAGGGTTACAAGCTAGCAGTGTGGTGTTCAAAGAGGTGGCAACAGCCACCCACACAGTGGTTCTCTTGGATCCCATAATTAAATCTCTGCAATTTAGTTGGCTACTCATTTACTGAAGAAGACCTTTTAATATTGAGGGGGATAGCTCTTCTTTGATATTGCTGAAGAGTTCCCTGTGTGTATAGAGAGAATAAATGCTTTTCCTTGCCTTTTTTGGCTTATAAGAGTAATCAGAGGCAGACATGACAGGTATTCAGCAGAGTGTATTTGAGCTAACTTAATTAACTTACTGGGTTCATGCGCATTGGAGTAATTGAACTGTGGCTCTCTGTGCTGTTACACTTCGGCACGTTTCCAAAAATGGTAGGAGTCTTAGTGATTAGTAGCTGAAACCATGAAACGAGTATTCACTTCAGTGTTTTTAACTGGGAGCACAAAACATTTTTCTTTTCAATTACAGCATGCTTCATAGACTCCCAACTATTTTCTCTGCAGAAAACCAGTTGGCTGGTGATGTTCAGCCTTCTGACCCTTCTAGAACAGAGGCATGAGCCAGTCGTGCTGTGCCTAATGCATCCATTATCACAAGCAAGTGCAACAATTGTTTTGAATACCAAAATAAATTGCTCACTATATTTTCTGTGAGCCAGTAAAACAGTGCTAAGAAGAAAAAAAAAACAAACCCTAATTCATAATACTCTAGAAAATTAGATTCTGCTGATGACAGCATTCCTGATGAAGTTTAAAACAGAGCTGCTATTTTAATTGAAGATTTAAAGCTTGCACACTTGTGATTTCCTCTTAAATACAGTATATTTTCTTTTCCTCAATAGAATCAATTTAAAGTAATGTTAGTCTTTATATCTACTTGAGCTCAGGAAGCATGAGGTTTTGTATTTCGGTAATGAAAAAAAGTGTTTCAGGAGATGTATGAGGTATAGTATAGCAGGGGAAAATTGATAAGAGCTTAGTAATCTCTAGCTTTCTGAAAGGTTGGCATTGTGGTCAGTCTTGCTGTAGAGGCCTGTCTTCTCAAAGCTGAAAGCCATGGTTGTCATGAAACCTCTTGTCATTGCTGTGGCTGAACGGGTATATTCGTGGGGTTGTTTTCTGTTGGGTTTTGGTGGATTTTTGTTGTTGTTGTGTTACAAAAATCAATAATTAACTGCTGTAAAAGCCAGTTGGGTTGTAGACTGTGTTTTATACTGATCTGGAAGATGGGAGAGTTCAGTTTTCCGATGAACAACTCTTCAGTTTTGTTTCAGTAAGGCTGAAGTACTTTCTTTGACTGAGCAACACGCTTTCATTCCAGAATGAAGGGCTTCAGAAATTTTTTCATCGAGAGCTGATTAAATTGACTTTCCTGACAAACACCGTAATTTCACTAATTCAGCATTTTCCAGTGGAAAACTGCTCCATCAGAAATGTAAACCAGATCTGGTAGCTAGAAACACAGGCCCTGCCAGATCTTTTTGCCTTTTTCTAGTAACCACACAGGCATTTAAATAAAATTACTCTTGCTTCTATGTAAGTCCTTATTTTCTTTTGAATTACAAACTGACGTAATGAAAGATTTAATTATTTAGGTATTGATGCCAGAGCATTCAAGGAAATAACGCACAATACAATTTTGTAACTCCCACCACAGGCAAGATGAGGAATTTTGCATTTACCAATGTTGGCAAATGGATTTAAGTACTGTTTCAAAATAGATGTGAGCGTGTGGAAGAAGTTATTTGACCATGTATGCATGTTTTCAGCAGGCTTAGCATTAAGCTGTAGTCTAAATGTGTTTGGGACTGCAGTAAATGAAAGCAAGAAAAAGCGAGTCAGGACTACAGGACTGGGTATCAGTATGTGTTGGTCTTATCCATACATTTTCTAGGTAATTTTACTGATAATTGCCAGGTATCAAGAGGAAGTACGCTTTTGTGCATCTTCGAAAAGCAAGCCCTTATTGCATTGAAGGCAGAGCAACTACCTAAAAGTTCTTTAAGCTTTAGTTTAATGGCCCGTATAATGGGAAACATTAAATTTGCTTTAGCATTTATCCCTCCAGTGTTTCCAAACATAGGTCCTAGTTCTGCCAACGCTTTATGGATGTTTGAAGTTTAACAGATGAAGAGTCCCGTATGTCTGTCACAGGAAACTAACAGAACATTTGTTTGAAGGAGTTCTAGGCTAGAGAAGAGTTCTTTCTAAATTCAGTTGAAAGCACTCATGCACACACCTGTGTATGAAGGTCAAGGTGGATTTAGGACTGTTAATATTTTCCTGTGGAAAAAAGAACGTGAAATACAAGAACCCCCCCCAGGGTCTCCTCTGCTCCAGCATCGTAACATGCTTACTTGATTTTGATAGTTCCTGCAATACAATATCAGCTTAGGGAATTTGTCAGCTGAGGAGAAAAGGTAGAAAGGGGAACTTTTAAATGGAATGTTCTCTGAGTTAGTGTGGGTTGTGAATACTGAGGGCACCTGACAGGAGGACTGATTTCAGTAAGTGCAGGGGGGTTGTACGTGGTGGATGTAATCACTACATCACTGACAACTGAGTGGCACTGCTAGAGTACAGCCTGGAATATTTCAGGAAGCGGCTGAGGAGATTTTTTTGGATTCGGAAAGCAGAAGTGCTGAAAATAGAAATAATGTTTGTTTGATCGTCTTACCTCTGATGCAACTGCGAGATGTTTTCCTTTCGTTCCAGAAAAAGTCATAAGAAAATCAAGACAGCCAGTGTCTTACATCCAGTCTTACAATTTTTTACACTGAAGTCTTTTTCCAGAGGACGATAAATGTGGCTGTTTGCACAGTATTAGGCTGAGACCCTCGAAATACCCCAGAGCCCCTTGCCCCCCCATGCCCTTCGTAGGATCTGCAGCATTGGCAAAGTATCAGAAACCTATGGAAGCCTTTAAACATGTCGGTGCCTTTGGGGTTACCACCACTGGTATCCAATAAGGCTGCAAGTAGCATAAGCAACACTATTTCGCTGCGGTGCTTTTGTAGCTTGTTCAGAAGCCCAGACTGATGTTGATGGCTGCCCTGTAGTATCACATGCACTTCTTTCCGTCTGTCGTTCAGAGCTCAGTATATTCCTGCACTCTGCTGCTTATTCCTGCCCCTTTTCTCCCTGTCCTTTGCCTTGGTGTCCTGCTACCGCACACCTACTGGTTCTGTGCAAGCCATTATCTTACCTTCCGTACTTAAACAAACCTTGCAAATAAGCAGCTAATTTATTTTTAAAATAAGCAGCTAAATTAAGCTTTCTTTGCAGCTCTCCTCTTCCTAGTAATTCCTCTTACTACCTATTAACCAATCCTAAGTGTATACCTCGCTGTTTGTTGCTTTGTATCTTCTTTTGTTTGTGTTGCTTATCTGATATTTAAATTATAACAAGGTAATGTCTTTGCCCTCTTGCTTTGCATAAGTGCTGGGTGTGCTCAAAATGTTTAATATTGTGTCTTGCATTAAAACCTTAGAGCTCAAACTGTCTAGAGATACTGATACTAAGAATCTTACTGAGGCTAAGAGGATAAACAGACGCTGTATTTAGTCTGGTGTTAGTTTTGTTTGTGCATCTGTATCATGCCTATTGTGCTGGAATGGAATTTTAAGGGTGTTTGTTTGTCATAGGCTATAGCAAAATAATGATTGGAAACAGTTACATTTTCTCTGGAAACTTTGACAGCTGTTTCCTGGCCCTAATTGAAGGGATCCTTTTGTATTCTTTGTATTGTGCACATGCTGAGTGGAGGTAAGTCAGAGTTAGACTATCTCAAGTTTGTAGGAATATTTTTCCCATTCCCATATTGAAAAGTGTCACTCACTGACTTTTTTTTTTTTTTGTCTCTTCTGGTCTAATTTGAATGAAGTGAGTAAAGGAGAAGTTAACCTTTGTTTTTCCGTATCCTTGCAGACTTCACCGTCTAGAGATGCCTCCTTTCCGTATAAAACCCAGTTACGCTATATGGTGCCAGCCTCCGCTCTGAGCAGTAGGGAGTGCAGTGCAGAATCTAAACTAATAGATTATGTGCAAGAGCTGGACTCTTCCTTCCATCCTGTCTTATCATTCCCTTCGGGTAAGTAACACCATGACTCTGACAGAGGGTGGTTGCACTTGAGAGAGTGTTTATGGAGTAACTTTGCTTTTGAGTCATTTTTAGAACTTAGTTCTCCTTCAGAAAACCTCACACTGGGAAAATACACGAGTTTAGGCTCAATGAAAATCTTAACTTCATCTTGACATTTGAAAAATGCACCTTCTAGGTTTCCTATACCAGTAATGTGATTACAGCCAAGAAAGACTGGTCAGTGAAAAAGTTTTTGAACGTTTCATGGTGTATCTAATCGAGTCAGCGCGGTGCTTTTTGTCAACACGCTGCCATACCTTGGTTGTGTTTTCATAAGCAACTTTCAATTCAGGCCCTTTGGACTAGGTTCAGAAAGCTTTATTTAGGTTTTCTAATTGGTTTTGTGATAGTCAGCCTTTTTTGTGATTTTTGAAGTTTATGGTTTCTGTCATCTGATTCTTTAATCTTTTTGAACAATAATGCAGATGTTGTTGTTTGTGACTCAGCCCTGAAACTAGTGCAGGTGCAACTTGACAGCACTTGGGGCTTCAAAATAGCATATGAAATGCTGTTGTCAGCAGAGAGGATTCATACTATTGGATTTTTGGGTTGGTTTCTTTTTTTATTTTAGGAAAAACCTATTTCCAGGTAGTTGCTGACCAGTACAGCAACTCTGCTCTTCTTAGGGGCTTCTTTGTCCCATAATAATCCTGAATGTGAAGCTGGGACTTCCATGGAACTGAGTCTTTAATCAAACTCACTGTCTTCCCAGAACGACAGTGTAGACCCTGCAGCCCGGTATTAGGAAGTCAAGGATTAAAGTAAGTCTTGGGTTTGGAGAACTTTTCTCATTGGCCAGCAGAGAAGACCCAAGTGTAGACATGGAAACCTGATAAGGTCTCAACTCTCTCTTGGAGGTTTATGAGGGTTTACATCCCATGTACAGGGTAAAGAGGAGATTATTTTGAGGAGCAGATAGGGGAAACACAGCACTCACTCCAGAGTGCAACAGCAAACATCCCAGTCAGCAGGACTCTGTTGTGGAGAGGAGAGAAAAACACCTCTTAAATCTTCCTTCTTCACACAAGCTCTTCATCACTTACCCTGTGACTCTGACAGCCCAGCTGGACGGGAACCAGGGGGATTAGAAGTCTGTTCAAGGATAGTCATATAAGGCTTATGCCCCTTGTGTTCTTTCTTATCTTATTCTTAAAGAAGACTAGGAAATTTAACAAGAATATTGACATTTCCTTTCCTTGAAAAAAAAGACCAACAAAACAGGAGAAATGTTACATTTAGCTCTTTGCTTAAATGTTGTGACTAATAAGCCTTTCAGACCACCTTTATGTTTTACTCAGAAGCAGAACAGGAAACACAGCACTGACCTTGGTGTCTTGTGACAAAATATCTAGTTAGATCCTTATCAAAATGAAATGGGTTGTTCTTTTTAGTTAGCAAAATATGTTGAAAGTTTCTGTCCTGGCAAGTTGTGAAGGCGCACGAGGCTAAGGTTGTATGTAAATAAAAGTGGTTTGATGCCCATGCTTTGGCCCTGCCCTCAGTTCTCTTCTCATTCCGAACATAATAGTTGTCAAGCCTGCTTCTTATGTTGACATATTTCTTTCTACTTAATTTCTCTTCTTTCTTGTAATTTTGTTTCCGGAAAGGCTTTTCAGATAGAGCCTATTTTTCTTAAGCCTTCCTGCCTTACAGCAGTGGGTAAATTCCTTACCACTTGAGATTGTTTTGCAGACTAATTCAGGGTTAGAACTCCCTCAGGAAATGAATTACATTGCCCTGCTGTAGCCTTTGCCAGAGAGAGAAAGAAGGAATGTACCTTGAAATTACCTCTAGGCTCCCAGCAGTGACAATTTCCAAAAGCATTAATTACTTGTACCCAAAAGGCTGAACCGAAGCCTTTTCAGATCACAGGAAAAAGTGCATGGTGTGCTCTCCACCATGCTGGGGCTTCAGCAGGAGTTAGTCAAGAGGGGAAGACCTCAGTCTTACTCTCACTTGATACCCTCCAGATCTTGTTTTCGTGAAGAATAATTCTGGAGAAATTGCAGGTACCGACACAGTTTATTCCAGAGTAAGACAACTTCATTTTTTAGTTCCACTTTGAGCAGCAAAAAAGTGCTGTTAATCTACCTAGTGCGTGTGCCTGCACTGGGATTTGTTCAGGAGCGTTCCTTAGGTTTGAGTCCTATCTTGATTTGAGCAGTCTTGTCAGCCCTGAGAAGCTCTTCGTGCTGGAGAGCTTGGAGCCACTTAAATGTATGCTGCCGTGGTCAGCATGTATGGCAGTGTAGCTTCACAGCTAAAAATGGATTTGTTTTTACCAGCATAACTCTCACTTTCCATAAATAGACAGGCGGGTACCTTGAGTTCTTACCTCCAGGCAGATAGTGGAGATTATCCTCAACAGTACTTATAACTGATAGGAAAGTCTACAGGTCCTTGCCTATACTGGAGGATAGCACTTGTACAACAACTGTCCTGCGGAGAATTACCTCGCCTCAAATTCTTCTTTTTCAGTCATGCAAAAATCACTTTGCTTTTTTTGAGTTGCCGTCATCGAGTTTTCCTTTGGTCTCACCAGTTTCAGGACATGTTTTCCTATCTTGTCTTCAGCTTGACCTTGAGTGACACTGCTGCCACATAGACAAGTCCTCGCAGGAGTTACTGAGCACTGCTGTTCTTCATGAGCTGAAGGCCTCAAGGCAGCGATGTTCATAGACTATATTACATAGTGTTATAGAAATTGATTCCCAGCCCGTTAGTGATGATGCATAATTCATTGGCTTATAGGTTGCCATCTTTCTGATACAGACCCCATGCCATTTGGATTATTTTTTTTTATTATTATTAGATATTCCTCTTCACATATACTTTGAAACATTATTAAGGAAGGATGACATCAAAGGAGAACCTGTTGAGACGTCATCTTTGGGAATGGAGTTTAAAGCATCTCCAGAGAACGGTATGTAAAGCAAAATATTTTCATATTTGCAAGACTGTTTCTCATTCATTTACCAGTACTTTCTGCCCTGAAGAGGTTCAGTTTATACACTTACCACAGGTTACCAGTGAAGGCAAGTGGCTAAGGCTTTAGGTGGAAGAGGAATCTCTTCCGAGACCGCAGGTTCTTCTTGGTTGCACTGAAATGATCCCATCAGAGCTGTAGGAGGGCACTAAATGGGGGGAGTTTGGACCATGGGTTCTCTGCAGACACAGGTGCCTGCCTGCAGTACTGTTTACTATTTGGATTCCTCACAGAAGTCTGGTTTTTTCCATTATAAATAGTTCAGTAGTTGAGATTGCACCAACGGAAAATAAGTTTTCAACTTGATATATACTTTCTCTGCTGCAGACTATAATCAACATAATGTTTCTGTCAAACAATGGAGCAGTGGCTGTTTATCCAATTCCAAACCTCAGTCAGTGTCAGGAACATCTGACCAGCTATCAGAAGGAAGAAAGAAAAGACATCTAAGTGAGACAGCAGTAGGTAAGAAAATGGTGTTGCTTAAGATGGCACTACTCCTTTTAAAATATGTGCTGTATAGAGGAGTTTGTTACCACTGGACTTTGAAAATTAATTTTAGGCTCTCCAAAAAGGATACAGTTATGAGACTGTACAGGAGTGAAGAAAGGGACTTAGGTAGGACACCATGAAAATAAATGGTTATTTTAAAGCATAGTAATCCTTCTCTTTCTTCCTCATACATATTACAAAAGGAGACAGGCTTCTGTATTTTATTTTTGGAATGCTCTTAAAGGAAACCTCTCAGCAGTCCAACAGGGTTTTTCTAGTACTGGGTATCATTATTTTTTTTACACGAAGGATTTTTTTTTTTTATAGTAGCCAGTGAAACAGACTGAATTGCGAAGTTGTCTGTCAAATCACGTGCCCAGCCAAGCATTTACTATTCCTGGCATCTTTGGTCAGCTGTGTTTCATTTGTTGTGTACTGTCATTTGTGGTTCTGGTTTCCTTCCAGACTGTTAAGAGGGCTTGTGGGTAGCCAGTGCTTATAATGAGTGTTTTCACCGTTGTTATCTTTGTATTTTAAGCCGTTGAATCTCCACTTCAGCACTTGGTAAATTAATAGAAAGTACCCTGGAAGTTCTGTAGAATAATGTAATTTAGGGACAAAAAATTCAGCATACCATTGTAAAGATAAATAGCATCTTACTCCTCCAGGCTGTTAGAATGTAAAACATAACAGATTCTGTTACAGATTACTTCATATGAACTTTTGGACAACTTTTGGCAAAATTCCTTACAAGACATTGGAAGAAAATAAATCACTGTGTAAGAGGACAAACTGTGTTAGTTTAACATTTCCCCTAAGAAAGAATTAAAAGATATAAATGATCAGTTAACATTGTAGAAAAATATGTTTCTGGTGCTTATCCAGCTAAAACTGCTAGTGTAATCTTGCAGTAGAGGTGGAGAGAGAGGAATTTCTGCAGAGATGATTTAAACCAAAATTATGATCTATTTAAAAGAAACCAAAACACAAAAACCCCCACAAAGTACAGCCACAAACCACAGAGCCCCTACTGACTAAAAAGTTACAAGAGAGAATAAAAGGTGGGTTTGGACACATTGAAAACCGTCTTGGATTTAGATGAGTTTTTGCTTCTGCATCATTCCCTGTGTCCATTACAACTTCCCCTTTGCTGTGCAGCCTTCTCTTCAGCTCCGTGCCCCTCTCCGTGGCGGGTGCTGTGCCCTGTCCTCTCCCACCATCAGTGATCCCTTTTTTCCATGCCACCCCCTCCCCTAAACAGTCGCTGGTCCCCAAAAGGCAGATGGTGACACCGTGTTTCTTGCAGCTTTGTTGTTTCCTTATGTCATGCACATTGACATCAACAGTTGGAGTTACTTGGGAACACTAGTAAGAGAGAAAACTTCTTGCTGTAAACCTTTGAAGTTACAATTAGTCTTTTGCCAATAGCATGTAGTTCTTTGAGTTACTGGAACAAAAAAAGCCATCTTTTATCATGAAGATCGTAGTTTCCCCATGCCAGAAAACTTCTATGTGGTGTATTCGTGAGTAGCAGCAGCAGTTCTAGCTTATTAGTGCTATGGGTGTAGTACTACATATTTATTCCTAATTTGGGCTCTGTCTAGGAGAAGTTATCCATGGGGAAGGTCAGCCTGATGAACAAGGCCAAAAATAAAAGCTGTGTGCCAGGGAGTTGCAGAGCTGCCTGGGAGATGAGAGTTCATGTCCTTGACCCAGCCTGTGCAATAGTCTTTAGGATCAGTCTTCCCTCTTTTTGCACATTGGGATACACCGATTGTTTTTATTAGGCAGTATATTAAATCTGAGTTCTCTTTTCTTACTGGAAAGTAAGGTAGAAGGAAAGCAGAACACAGGTGGTTAAAATCTGAATCCCCCTAAATGCTGCTTACGCTGGGACTGAGTAAGAGTAAACAAGATTTGTCTGGAGCAGTGGACTAGAAGATGCCACACATGGAGATCTAGAAACTAACTCTCTTTGTTCCCCTTGCTGCTAGTTTTGTTTTATCATTTCTCAAGGAAGAAGCTGTCAATGAGGGCTCTGAACTGGTACACCAGTGAGACGCAGCCCAGCTTGGGAAGCCCTGTTAGGGAACACTGGGGAGTGCCCCAGGTCTGGTCACCTTTGCTGCCTGTGTAGTCTGTGGCAGCTCGTAAAGAAGCAGGATTTGCCTGTGTGAAGCTGGTTCCACAGCAAGAAATCCTTCAGAAGAAGGAGAGGGATACGTTTTGTGGAACAATGACAGCATGAATAGCAAGTGTTTGTTTAGATGGCTTTTTTTAGCATTCAGTAAATTCTCAGTGGTTAGCTGTGGGCTTCTAGAGATGACTTCATTATTTTTTATTATTATGGAAAAATATCGTTAGTCTAAAAGACAACAGTCGGTATGCGTTTTTATTATTATTATTTTTCGTGACAGGCGAACGTAACGCTAGGTTTGAGACATTCTCCTTTCAACACGCAGAACCCGAATCCCAGAGCAGTTTGGCCTCCGTGACCAATGTCAGTGCGATGTCTAGGCCCGCTCAGAACACTTCATCACAGGTAAGCCAGGAAGGTGTCACTGTCTTAACTGAGATGTTGACATACATCGTGTGAATTAATAATCCCAAACCATGCCTTTTACATCTAATTTAGTGTTAAATTACAGTGCAGAGCACTTATACAGCGGATTACATTAAGTAATTTATTCCAGATTGAGTTTGTGGTGTTCCTAAAATAGACACTTGCTTGTAAAAGAATTTTGCAGATCATCTAACTGGAGTGTAAGTTTAGCTGATTGGCACTGGGCCTTTCATTTTTAATTTTGTTTCCAAATTTCATCAAGTATACTGTGATTTATGTTTCGAGTTTTAACACAAGGACTCTTACGACCCTTTCTTCTTGGTGCAGCTACATAAAATGGCCTCACAGTGCAAACACTCACAGAATGTGTTAACTCTTGGCTTCACTATTTAAAACCTTTTGTGCAGAACTACAGGCAAAGTTTCTGGTATATAAATTTGTTGAAGAATCAGCAGAGCTTTGGTTCAGTGAAGTCCCTGCAGAAACACACTTTGTTGTATTGGAATTCATTGAGAATTTCATAATAATATGCAGATTTCCGTCCCTCAGTTCTGCTAAGCCCAGTGGTATACCAGCGCTCTCTAAATTGTCATGTTTCAATCTGGTGCTGACTCCTGGGGAGCCAAGTTTAAATCTGTCTCCCACACACCGTTTTGACAACGTACACTCCCTTTTTCCCTTGCTTGAGCAGACAGTCGTCAAAGAATACCTAAATGAGCATTTTAGAATAGACTCATTAACGCTGAGATCTTGTAATATGGAATATAGAATGATTTAAAACTAAACTGCCTCGTGTAATCGAGGAACTGCAGTTTTTGACCCATGGAGATTCCATGCACTGGACAGAGAACACCGCCAGGAATCCTACTGTGCTCATGGGAAAGAAATTCAGTTTCTGCCTTTCGCACCTCTTTCAGAAAACCACTTTCCCAGTAGTCTGTAGCTTCATTCTTTTGGAATTCTTGTGTCACGCTGAAGAACCACTTGGGCTATGGGTTAGTAGACAGATTATAGAAGGTCATCTTTATATACTGAAGATTGTGAAGAAGGCAGCATTAACTTCAGAGTTTTCCTAAGTATTCAGAATTAACTGTAACTGAAGGAAAATTCCCATTGATTTCAGTAAGAGTTATGGCAGCAAGAAGTAAATCTCAGATGAGATCGTTTTAAGATGTGTTGAGATTCCTTCAGGGCAGAGGGGGCAGTCAGAAGTCATCAAGCCACTAGAAAATGTGTTGAAGTTACAGACTTTTTCCCCATGCAGTTCTGATATTTCTCAGTTAACATGTAATTCCTGCGGTTTGAGCTGATTAATCTTGTCTTGTGTTGATTATATCATACAGCATAACTCCAGGAGGAGGTTAAGAAGTGAGAGCTCCTATGACATAGACAACATCGTTATCCCCATGTCGCTGGTGGCACCATCGAAGCTGGAAAAACTACAGTACAAAGAAATCCTAACCCCAAGGTTTGTTTATGACCTCCTTAGCTGCAAAGAAGAGATCAGAATGAACATGACAATGTGAACTAAGACTATCGGTAACACGTAGTTAGATAAGTTCATAATATTAAGATGATCTTTTCACACGCTTGGGTTGGTTTTTCCTGTGCGCTTCAATTTGTGTGACTGGAGTGGTGGGAAGACTGGACAGCTGATAGCACAAGGGAAATAGTCCGATACGCACAGGGAGGGAGACGGCAGATACACAGACAGGATAAAAATAGAAGTGGGTTTGTATCGTCTTAATTGTAGTGATATTTGTGGCCTGAAATGTGCCGTAAGGCTGACAGGCTCCAAACAGTTATTTAAAGGTTGCTGTCTTTTTTGTTCGTTATTTTAGGGTTCATAAGAAAACAGTTAACTATTTTCAGTGAATTAAACAGAAATGCTTTTAGCATATATTTTTAAAATCTATCCGTTCTGATACAGCAGAACAAGCTTATTTTTTTCCATACAGTGTAAACCTACAATCTGTGATTCTAGAGACATCTCTTTTGTTTGTTTTAGAAAAAGAACATATTTAGATTGTTAAAACAGGGCAATTGATGTCCTGGGCTATAATTCAGTGAGTTACTAGCAAATTGCTTGAAATGGCTAAGTGCAATCGTTCCGTATTTTAAATCTCTAATGGGTGTTTGCTTTTATATTGTCATTAAAGCTAAAATATTACTAAGAATCTATTGGATAGCTTAAAGACTGTGTTGGGAAAAGGAAAGGTGAGATATTGGGTTGGGAAGGGAAAAATCTAAATTTTGAGCATCTTTTATCAGCACCTTAAATTTGAAATTATTTTATCTGAGAGAAATTTTGAAGCACGAGCAGCGTTGAAGGAGGAGTAACTTACAACATAGTGTAGAAACAGAAGAGTCATCTCTACTCCTGAAATAATGAAAGCATTTCAGCAAATTAATTTGACTTTTCTTGTCTCGTTTCTAGCTGGAGAGTTGTCGAATTTCAACCTTTAGAAAGATCGCAAACAGATGAAGAAGAGGTAGGCTGTATTTTAATTAAACTGCCAGTTTTTAATTAAACTAGATACAATATATAATTGGGATAATTGCTATGTGTTTTCCAAAGTCACTGACTTCATCCAAATCCTGGTAAGTTTCAAATTGCACAAATAAAGCATTACCTATCAGATTGTGAAAATGTGTCTTATCCCAACCTACTCGACCCTGGGCTGGATGCCAGAAACGTGAGTATCTCCGTTAACAGTTGTTGTTCACTTGCTCGTTTGGCTCTTCTGTCCCGTGCTGCCGGCACAGTCAGCGCTCCCAAAGGGCCCCTTTGGTCCGGGCTCCCCCTCCCCTGCTCCTGGATGCTGTGATGCTGGGTCTCTCACTGCAACCATCTCTCCTCGGGGCTGCCCGTGCTGTGACATTGTCCTTCTCTCTCCTCTTCTTCTTTGATGGCCAGTTCCTATGGCCTGTTGCTCTTCAGGAGGTAATTTGGCATTTTCCCTGTGGGCCCAGCGGGTTTCCTCAGTTTTCCTCTCAGTGTTCGTTTTCCTGCATCCCTCGTTGGGAGCAAACTTCTCTTCTTTCCACTTTGTCAGAAACCTTCAGCATTTCCTGCTTGTCTCCTGAGCTAAGTTTGCACATCATGTGCTGCTGTTGCTTCCTGCAGACGTAAGAATCTGTCTTCCAGAGAGTGTCTGTGGACTTTGCAACTGGGGGACCTTTTTTCCCCAATCAGGGGTTTGAGGCATTTCCTAACCCCAGTGTGAACATACCAGCAGGGCTGGTCTTCTGTCCTTCCAACCTTCTTGTGGCGCCTTTTCCAGAAACCTGCCAGTTCTGCTGTCCTTTGGACATCTCTAATCTCCCTCCAGTTTCTTCTGTAGGCTGCTATCAACTGTTGTAAGTGTAGGACTTGTATTCATACCTTCATCCACTATATCTGCTCCTGAGCTCCTTTTCCAGAGTCTCTACAACCAGGGTTTAGGCGCTTCCACAGTAGGAAAAAGTGCATTGGGTTATCAGTACAGATTACACTGAACACAGGAAACAAATGAAATCATTACACTGCTCCCTTGGGGTAGAAAATCCACTTTCCACAAAGGCACTGGCTTCCTCAGTTTTACGAGGGCTGTAGCTGTCTGCCCCATGGAAAGGAACGTTTCCTTTTGGAGAGCATCGTGGTATCAGCGCCCTACCCAGTGTAGCTGCGCTCATTTGGCACCAGGCTCTTGCGTCGGAAGGAAGAGAAAAACTTCCTCAGTCCCTGCTTTTTGTCATGCACTTGAGAAATTCTTGTGAAATCTGGTGCTCAGATTTATGTCACCTCCACCACCGCCTTTTGGTTTGGTACCATCTCTGCTAGCAGGAACATACCTGATCTTCTTTTGTAGTGAGAAGGGCAAATGAACATACACAGGAGAGCTCTCCTGCAAGGATGTTTAATTAACCCATTTGGAGAATAGCTAGTAAGGCAGCAAGGGTGCACTGTCCCTTGAGAATCGACTGATCTTTGCTCTTTCTCCTTGTATCTGTGGAGGGAAAAAGAGAATTTCAACAGCCCCTTCAGGGCTTCAAGAGACTTGCTTGGAGGACTCCAGGGATTTCTTGTTTAGATTTCAGATCCCATACAGATAACTTGTCTCATGGAGTTTTCACATATTTTGCTGAAGGAACTGGAAGGTCCCTCCCTGTGAAGCTCACGGGCTAACCACCCGTTTAGTAGCCCTCCCAGAACATTTGTGTTTGGCATGACCAGTTGATCCTGCATGATTCATCCTTTGGCCAGGAAATAACTTGCGTTAACAACAAAGCAGCTTTGCCTCCTGCTGTGGTCCACTGCTTCTGTATTGGCTGCTGGGTAGGAGAGAGATGTCAGACAGGAGAAAAACGCTGAAGATCTTGTTTGTCTAAATCATCCTTTGCCAAATTTTCCCCCTTTCTTTTGCGATCGTGTTAATTGGTTTGGATGTTTTTCAGAGTACTGAGAAAAGGTGGTTGCCTGATCATAATTCTTCCACTTCCTTGTTTTTCAGGTTTTAGGCTGAGTTAGATTTGTTACTGAGTAAGCATGAAAAAAGACATGAGAAAACAGCAGCACTCCCTTTTTGCATTTTCTGCACTCACATTCTGACACTCTAGAAATTGTTCCTTGTACTGAAATCAAGGCAAGCTTCAGTAGAGCATTTGTGAAGGACAAGAGAGGGCAAAATGTACTTTCTGCTTTTATACAAAGTAAGCTTTTTCTTGGCGTTCCCCTGCATAGCAGCCTGTGGTGGGACTCTATAATAGTTGCTTTTCTGCCTATCTTATGCCTGGCTAAATTTAAAACTTCTGGATTTGTCCTTGTGTCAACCAGCAATGAGGGATTTCTTCCCCGTGATAACTTTTTTTTTTTCCCCTCCTTCTCTCTTATTCATTTAAAGGCTTTCAATGCAACAACCTGTATGCATGCAATAGACTTGCACCCAAAGTTTCCACAAGCCCCCCCAAAAAAGTGGGGTCCCAAATCTGTCATGTTCTAAAGGAGCCACACTTGCAAGGACAAGAACTTGGCACTTGCTGAAAATCAGGCCAATTCCCTGTGCCTTTATTTGAGCACAAAGAGCTTACCTTTTTTGGGGGCCTGATTTTTATTTCTAGAAATTTTGCCTTACAAGGACAAACGTAACAGCTGGGCAGTGTAAAAGTTAATCTGCTATCTGTGTGCGCTCTCTTAATTGCTCTAAAAATACTTAGTTTTTGGAAATGGTGCATTTGTGTTTCCTGGTTCGCATGCATGAATTAGCAGTCTGTTCTTGCTTTAAGGCATAGGAGGGTGTGGCACAGGTTTTCCTGTTTTATTTTGGTTTTCATTGGTTTTGTCCAGGTTAAAGTCTCTGGCAGGCAGGGTTGTAAAGTAGCGTTGAAGTTTATTTTGTAGTTGTTTTAGTAATGACAAATATTTGGAATAATTCTATGTGTCATTAGTTTTGCGTAAGTGTTTTCACGACGTGATTCAGTGTTTCCCGTGAAGGCAAAGCCTGAAACACAGACTTTGTTGTTTTGAGAACCTTTCAGAAATATTCCTGATGCTATTCAACATTAGTGCACAGTGTCTTGTAGCTTAACAAGATGCGATGGTGGAGGGGGATCCAAATCTTAGTTTGCTTTAAGGCTTTTTCTTTGAGTGAAATCATTCGACATGCCTCACAAACAGGCCTTCCTAATAGTCTTTTCTCTCAACATCACTGCCAGATCCATCCACCGAGGAATGACAGTTCTTTTGTCCTTTTTCAAACTGACTTTGTGGGGGGGGAAATAAATAGCTAATTTCTCTAGCTATAGCAAATTTAAATTAACCTAAAGTTGGTAGAGGAAATAAATAAGGTGTTACACAGCTGAGGAGGGGCAGAGACTGTACTGAACCAAGCAGAGACCTTTTACTGTGATGTAATGTGATTTTAGCCACGGAACAAAGAATCATTTTCAACAAAGAACATGTCTTACTTGTTAGTCTTCAGTGGAATAGGGTAAAACTCATTTTAAATGAACAACTAGTTAAATCTGCTATCACCAGCTATGGACAAGCAACAGTGAGGCTCATTTCTATATTTTTCAATACTCTTCACTTGGAGAGGAATGTGGACTTTGAGTTTTGAAGGGATGCTTGTTAAAAATGAAGTTTCTTCCCAGCATGAAAAGTTTTGGCAATTTGCTAAGAAAAGTATTTTCAAAGTCTTAAGTTTTTCTTTCAGAATTATCTTTTGTTTCCACTTCAAAGGAAATCTGAGCACACAGAAAAATCCTGAATTTTCCCTGAGGGAATAGCACTTTTGTAGTTCATAAAATTCTCACTTTCACGCTATACATCATTGACCTTGGAAAGACAGAATGTGAACTGAGCTGCAGCCCTGTTCCAGTGCCGTCCAAGCAACAGAGCTGGTGAATTCCAGAGAGAGAAGGAAACCCATTTAAGTTGACTTTTGTGAAAGGAAGCCAGGAGCTAACAAAGTGGTTTGTGTTTAACATAAATAAATAAAAGCAATGAGGAGTCTTCAAAAAGTGGTCATGAGATGGGCAAACAAAGCAGGCCTGTTTGTCTGAAGGTTCCTGTTGAGTGTGGGGCTGAAGAGGAACCGTGCAGGCACAGTTTTAGCAAGCAGGTCCTGTGGCCGATTAAGATCGTGCTAGAATTGTAGCACTTGCATTGTAATCCTTTTCATTTGTACCCATAACGGCCATGAAGTACCTCGGTGCTGTTGAAACAAAGACTGGCTTCCGCAGCAAACCTCGGGGCTGTCACTTGCCTGGAGCAGAGTCCTTCCAGTGGACAGTGTAACCTGTATGGGTGGTGCTACCTGACACTGCAGCGAGGACTCTGCGGTTGGTTCCGCGCTGTATCAGACTCAGTCGGAAGATAAATGGTGATACTTGTGTAACACCACGGAGGATTTTGCTTTATGGAAAAAAATACAATTTATTTTCCATGATCTCCCAGTTATTGGTATCGTTCCTGTCCCGGGCTGATCTGTCAATGCAGCCTCACAGCTCCTACGACCAGCAATTGTTCTTTCCTAGAATTTCTCTGCTTTTGAGTTGGGAGTGGCTGGCATAAAATCCATGGCTGCAGCACTTGTATGCTCTTGCCAACCTTAGCTTTTTAGGTGAACTTTGAAGAAGTTGAATGGTTTGGAGCACTTTGAAATAACACTGAGCCAAGAGCTCGCCCTGCCATCTGCGGGGCGAGGGGGGAGGGCAGCACAGCGCTCCTCGCCCCGCGTCTGCGGAGCAAACTTCCTGGTGTGCTGCCAGCGGCAAAATGAAGATGGTTCTTCCAAAGCAAAGGTCAGATGCGATAGCTACATCTGAGTCTTGCCTAAAAATCCGGCTCTTGTTTGGCTATGAGCAGTTAAAGTACTCACATGAGGTTGTTTTTAAGCTGTACTGGAGTCGTGCAGATCATTTGCTAAGACATAGACTCTTCAAAGCAGAAACCATTTTCTGCTTGGTTTCGTAGCAGGAATGCGGCACCTCAGGTTTGCTGAGTTCCTCTCAGTGTGGAGCTATCGAAGTCCTTGGTGATCTCAGCCCTATTCTGCCGTGCCTAAAGAGCACCTGGCAAATCCTGCTGCCTCCCAGCCTCCTCCTAAAGCACTCTCTGGAAACCCCTGGAATTTTTGCTTGTCTTTATTATGTGCTTTTAATACTGCCTTGATTTGCAAATGAATACTTGTCCTCTTAATTTTCTGCCTCTCACCATAGAGAAAAATGTGTTAGTTGCTGGGGGGGGGGCTATAATTTCTATATCCATTCAGATCAACCGCAGACATGTAAAGAAATAAAGCTGAAGTGAAAGCATACGAGAGCTCTAGTGAGCGTGCAAGCTCAACGCCTGGATTTCGCTGTGCCTCTGTCCTGCAAGCGTGCATTGTGTTGCCTCTCCTTGTTTGGCGAACAGACCTTTGCAGAGTTATATCTAATATCAGCTGCCTTTGTTTCTAGTGATGTTCATAATTATGGCAGCAGCTATCCTTGTATTTCCTTACAGATAGAAGATCTGTCAGATGAAGTGTTCTCCTTACGTCATACCAAGTACGAAGAAAGAGAGCGAGCGAGGTGGTCGCTGTGGGAGCAGAGCCGCTGGCCCAGGAGGAACAGCAGGCAGGTGTTTTGACCTTGATAAGCGTGTTCCTATCAAACCACTGCTGTTGGTTGGTGGTGCGGCAGTTTCAGAAATGCTGTCACAGAGAAGTTTGAAAATGAGGGTGCTCTTCATTAATTAGCTCGCCAGGGACAGTACCAGGTATGCTGGGGTGTGTGGCTGGAAAGGGGAGGCTGGTCTGACGCATACATACTTGGAGAAGTTTGGCACGTTAGTGACCCGGTGTGAGTCACTAACTTTGCGAATAAAAATCTTACTCCCATACTGAGCACAGAGCTCTGCTAGTTTGTGCCACTCCCAGTTATTATGACTTCAGCCACCAAGTGTAACGTGAGCCCTTCTTCACTCATCTGACTTAGATGAAAGTCCACCACGCTTGGCTGATAGATCTTGGGATGTGCCAGGGACCTTGTGCCTGAAAAAGTCCTCGTGTGGAGAAGGTTAATTCTCACAGGCTTGCTGTATGGTGCAGAACTCATCAGAATTAAATATAAGCCCTAAAATACTTGCAAAAAGTAGTGCATATAAAAGTGAGCATCATAAAGCTGTATCTGCAGTTTGGCTCTGGCAAAGTGATTCCCATAAAACGCTTCAGAAGCTGCCAGGACAAAAAGCATCTTATAAATGCTGGGATCACTTTTTCTGCTATTTATCATACGCTTGTGTCTGCTCTTGGCTGAAAGTGAGCCATGACACTGACTAAATATGCAAAGATAGCTCTAATTTTATCCTGCATTAAAAAAGCCAAACCATATTAAGGAATTGCATTTTAAGCAAAAAAAAGGCAACTTTAGAAAGCGCACTGAAAAATTCAAGTTCTATATATACCCTTAATTTTGAAACTCTGTGAACTCCTTGGTGAAATCTTAGTGCTATTTGAATTCAGAAGTACAACTGCCATTGACCTGAGCAAGGTCAGCCTCTCCCACCCGGCATTTCAGATACGTGCCAGTATTTTATAGCTAGTCCAGACTTGTATTAAAATGCGAGGTCAACATTTAAAAATCTTATTAAATGATTTTGACTGCTTTGGAGAAGAGTCCAGAGCAGAGGTGGGAAGGGGGAGCCCAAGGCCGCCTGCTTAAGCCTCTCACCTCTTATCCTGCACTAGATCTTACAGCAAAAATGCCGACGGACGACACAGCCAAGATTCGGTGCAGAGAGACCACCACGGCAGCTCCTGCGCCTCGCTGCACTGTGCTGCTGAACCCCTTCCCGACTTGACTTCGGAAGCTCACAGCTCTGTTTGTTCCGGGATTGCACAAGTCTGCAGGGAGAGCCAGGAAGCCAAGGTGGGTGCTTCTAATAGCTTCCGGCTCTGGTCAGGTCTTCAGTGACCACCGTCTCTAACCTAAAACAAAGAACCTGAACACGTCCTCCTGTCTCACTGCCCAGAATCTCAGGCTGTCACCCTCGTGGATGTGGACTGAACACAGCTTAGAACTAAATTGCTGTGCTTTATTAATTAATTAATTTGTCAGCAGCTAAAAAGGTCATTGCTCAGTACACAGGACGTGTTTTTGAGGCAACTGTGGCAGGCCTGCGTGCAGGGATGCTGGATCCTTTTTTTTAGGGATGCTGGTGAGGGTTCCAGACAGACCTGATCGTTACGGGGTCAGGTATCCTGATGGTCTGCAGCATGGAAAAGAGCTTCCCCCTTCCTGTACTGTGCGCGTTCAATTGTAGCTCTGTTACTAGCGCAGAGCTGAGGCCAGCTTACACTGACAGCTGGTGCCAAGCAGTGTCGTATTCTTTCGCTGAAGAGCCCTGCAAACATCGTGCTGAAAGACACTCATTTGTTACTTGCTCGCAGCTCATTCTGCACAGAGCTAATCAGTTCAGACTCCACTGAAATCCCTTTTTCCCCCCCTCTTCTCTTTTTCCACCCTCGCTCCTACCCTTCTGATTCCTTTCAGTCTGGGCTGTGGGAACTTCGAGTTTTTCCACTAAAAGATGAAGAGGTAGAAGCTTTACTTTGCCAAGATCAAGTAACGAATCAGACTGAAATGTCAAGTGCAGCTCTCCCCGGCGACTCTCCCTGTACTTCGTGCACACCCATTGGTTTGCCAGACAATGGCCATCCAGCAAGAAAACCATCTCCCGAAGAGGCAGAAGACTGCGAAAACGCTGGCCTGGGAATCAACAGTACAAGAAAACAAAGGTGACAGGGAATAATGTGGTTCATTAAGACAGCCAATTAAGGTGGAGAAAAGCGTAAGGTAAAATCTCTCTTGTTCACACAGCTTATGACAGCACAATTCTACAACCTGTACGTTAGCTGCATATAATATATTTTCTTTCTTGCTTTGTAACAGGCAGGATAAATCCCAAAGACAACACTTTCTTCTTCCTGAACCCCAAGAGAAAGTAATTATTTCAAGCTGGAAGTCTAATATTCCCAGTGTCGGGAGTGGGCGCACATAAATTGCTGGCACTGTTCATTTTCTGTTGTCGTATTGCCACATTTGTTAATAATCATCATCCCTTTCGGTTTTGTTCGTTTTCAAATGCATTTCTGGTTGTAGTGGATGCTGGTGCAGCCAGATATGCTGTGTACCTTAACCAACAACTTCAACTGAACACAGAAAAACTACTTGGAAAAAAAACCGGGGGAAGCATTAGCATCAGATGATTCTCCTGTGTAGCGTGACTGTGGGGCAGAAAGCTGCCTCTCCATGCACGTGTGTAACCCAGGCGTAAGACAAGGGTAGGTGTGAACCAGCAGTTTCAACGCAGGCGTTCTGGAAGCCTTGCATCAAGCTTCAGTTCTGTACTCAGCGCTCAGTAGTGCCCGGGCATGGTTCATACGGATGTCCCTCAAGCAATAAGCTAGAAATAGCCCACTGCATTTCAATAGTCCATGTAGCTGCTGCTCAGAAAGTAGGGTTTCTGCATAGAGAAACGGCAGGAAGGAGGAGTCGAGGCCAATCAGTGACGCAGCTCTTTGAATATTGTGGTTTGGGTCATCTTACTTCCTTAGTCCTTCAGTAGCTAAAGAGGCTCATAATATTTTGCTTTAATATGTTAAAGACAAAGTCTTGTTCCAGTTTCTGTACAGTGCCTTGTAAGAGTCTCGTAAGTATGCCAACATTTGGTGACTAGCTGAAAAGGAAAAGATGATTGATGTCGAGAAGACCAATAAAGAAAAAAAAACCCCAAAGCTTTCCATTGTGATTCCGGATAGATTTTTTAATTTCCCTGCGAGTTCACAGTGAGGAAACAAAAGTGAGTTGTTTCAACTTGCCTCTAAATAGCATAGTTTGGAATGTATCTGCAATCTCAAGAGGTATTAACAAAGATTAATCATTGAATGTAGGTATCATCCATCAACAGGGAGTTCTTCTGTGTAGGACAGTTGAAGGCAATTTAATAGGAATCTGGTTTTGTGCAGAATTTTCTTCCACGTGTACTATCTGGAATGGCACTGGACAGCTGACCCAGTCTTAGTGTCAATTTTTTTTTTTTTTTGGTCAAAATTACAGGAAATATACACTGGGCATCTGGAAACAGTTCAGTAAAGTTTCAACACTACAACCTATTGCTACATTGTAGTTTATTGCACATTCTGATTATTTTTTTAAACACTTTTTTAACACTGGTTTGTCTTAAACTTGAATCTTGCCTCAATGTCTGATAGAATAATCTTTGATGCAAGGTTGGTTTTTTTAATTAAAAGTTATTTCTGTATATGTTGTACATAGTCTGAATTTGATGGCCTTTTAGAAGGGAAGGAAAAGCAGCAATGCTTCCTCTTGGCAGAGCTCTGCTTGGCCCAAGAACGGCTTTGCGCTCGTCCTGCAGCTGTGCTGCTGCTGTGAGGCCAAGGTCCCCTCAGCGTCAGCCCAGCGGTGGAGCTTTCCATCTCTCTAGCCCTGCGTGTGCATCTGCTGCTGGGGAAAAGGGTTCTCAACGTGAGGTGTCTCAGAGGCTTTGCAGGTCTTTTCCATACCTGTATTCATTCACTAAGAAGCCTGATCCGACCAGCTCTCACCCAGCTTTGCTGTCACGTCAGCGCTTCCTGCTCTGTCTGGTCCCTGGGGCAGCGTGAGGAGTTTTCTGCAGTTTAAGAATCATTCAGGTTGGAAAAGACCTCTAGGATCATCTAGTCCAACAAGAGACGGGCCAGACCAAGTAAAGCAGCTGGCGAGCCGCCTGGAGGTGCCGTCAGGAAATGGAAACGCACGCCAGCGTTTTAGGGAAAGAGACAAGCAGAGAATGTGTTTCTAGTTTGGGGAGGGGGAAGGAAACAGTGTTAAAATGAGGCCAAAACGCCTGTGCAAAAGGAGCTGGATTAACCCGAGTTTGGTCAGCCTGGTGAACTGTAACACCCTTCCTGTGCTGCTGCTCGGGTCCCAGCTGTGGGCTGCTGTTGAACGTGTTGCTTTTGAGAGACCTCTAGTGTGCTGACCTAAAGCAGCTGCTCGGTTCCTTGCCAGCTGCAGGGGCTGCACAAGCAGCGATCAATACAAGCAAGGGTAAGCAAAGTCCTTTGTCCCCTCTTTAGAGCTTCTGGTCAGCCATTGTGGGAACCAGCTAGTGCCTCACAAGGCAGCAATAAAAGGACGAGCCAACGGCAGGCCGGGCAGCCAGGAGACTGAAAACAGCCCTGAAGCAACTATAAAAAATGTCTGGTCGTTCCCCCACCCTGGTCAGAAGTCTTTTCTCTGCCTCTCAGCTGGCCAGACCTGTGGGCTGCTCTCCAGGTGCACATCTGTGGTGCTCCAGGTTCTCCGAGGGGAGCAGCAGTGCAGACAAGGGCAGGGACGAGCGAGGACCAAGAACAGGCTCCATTTGCTTTTCTCACTCCACGTGCCCACCTCCAGCAGCCCCTCATCTGGCAAGGGCAGTCAGCAACTGCTGCGTGCGCATGGCAAGCGAGCTGCTTTTCGGGAAGCCCCAGGCTGCTCCTCGCCACAGCACCTCGCATCATTTGCCACCTTCTTGCAGCAGAGCAGGCACTGTGCCCTGCCCGCTCTGGCTCTACTCTGTGCAGCTCTGCGCCAGCCAGCGCAGCACCCGATTTTGCTGTGGCCCCCTTTCACTACTGGGACAGGTCGGAAAACTTGCTTACCTGGGCGTCATCACAGGAGCAGCTTCCTCCTCGGCTCTTCCGTCCCTGTGCTGCACCAGCTGGAACCAGCACTAGCGTCTGGGGCCGTGCCTGCGGAGCCGGACTCCCGCCACGCAGCTCCGTGTCTGCGTGAATGCTGCGGTCACGAGGAAGCTGCTGGTGGTGGGCCTGGCTGAGAGCTCAGAGCCAGGCTCGTGCTTGAAGCAATAAAATGTCTTGTCGTCTTTGCAAGTTTTAAACAACGGGGGTGGCACCCCCCAATGCTCAACCTGTTTGTCTTTTGGCCGCCAAGCTGTGAAAGCAGCTGTCAGGGCTGTGGCTGAAGGAATTACAAAGGCCGACTGTGAAACACCAACTTAAACATAATGCAGCAAGGCTCCCCCCGCACAAAATGGGGGTGTTGCAGCGTCACACAGCAAAGCCATGGCCCTTGCACTTGGGGTTTTTTTAACCATCTTCAATCCAGACCTTTTTTAAGCCACTTACTTATGTTCCGCTCCCTGCTGCTATGAGGGCTTAAACACTTCAGCTCTACATCCAGGCCCTCAATGGAATGTAAGTACAAGTACAGACTTCTGAGCTCTATTAAAATTAAGCTCCATTTGTGTCTACTGCCGATTTGTCTTGCCTAGGGATGTGCGCTGTACTGCCCGGTGGAGCACGTGTCCAAGCCCAGCCTCACTCAGCTCTCTCGGCCCTGCTTTTGTGCTGCTGTCCAGTGCAGACAGAGCCTCTGCACGGCCAGGTCAGCCTGGCCCGCTCTAGACCTCTCCCGCACCACTCCTGACCTGCCAGTCCAGGGAAGGGCAAGCTACCAGATCTAAAACACTGACACAGTGACTACAGCCTGTGAAAGAAAACATTCTGCGTGGTTCCATGCTCAGGACAAAGCCTCGTACCATCAGTTCACTAGCATGACTTTGGGTGACCTGTCCCTCCAGCTTCATTAGAATAACAAGCAGAAATAGTTTGATTACCAATTCAAACCACCTTAAGGTGAACTGTAGGGAGCCAGGATCCTGCAGCTGTTGTCCTATGGCTGGCAAGAGCAGGAAAAGCCACATTTCCACATCCTAAACTAACATTTTCACAGCCCGTTTGTGGATGCTTGGCCTGCCCATCAGCTCCTGAGCTGGGACCTTCTCTGCGCACACTACAAGACTCAGGGGTTCCTTCCAGAGGCCATAAGCTGCTTTAACGCCATCCAACAGCCCTTTGGACCGTTACCTTTCCCAGCCAAGCTTTCATTTGGGAAACCTCTTCTGAACGATGGCTTCAGCAGTAGGTCTGGATGACTCTGGCTAGTTCTCAAGCGGGAACAGGAAGCAAACACATTTGTTCACCTAAAACACAACTGAGCACACAGGGAAAAAGCAGTTCAGCCGCTTCAGCCGCCTGTCTGGGTTGTCAGGACAAGCCCCAGCTCCACCTGCTTGGCGCCAGCAGCGACCCACCCTGCGCCAAGGCTTAGAAGAAAGAGGGTACATCGTTTGGCAGGTGCCACGTGCCCAGCTTCGCTGCAAGGACAGAGATTTGCCTTGGGCCTTGTGGAAACCGACTGTGGAGCCTCCTGGCCTGTTCCCCTGGGGCAGCAGGCTGTTTGCACGCTCTCTGGAGCTACAGCTTGAAAATACCGTGAAATATTAAAGCGGTTGGCAATACTAATTAGAGCCACAGGAGGCAGGTCTAGCTAAAATGATGTGCTCGGGTCTAACCCTGACCTTCCACATGCCCAAACAGGCCAGGCCCAAGCAGACCGAAGGTATGAGAACTATTTGGTTTCGTAACCAAGAGGAGCAGTGGGCCGCTCTACGGAGCGGTCTCATCAGCCTGCACACACTGACATCGCTCCAGCAGGTCACACACCTGCACGTCGCCATCTTAATCCTCTTCTCAGGCACACCTTCAACCAACGGGGGCTGTGGGGCAAGATAAAGGGTTTTAACTATCTGCAGGGTTTTAAAGCAACGTTCTCCTACGGAAACCTGTCTTAACGGGCTATGTCAAAGGTAATGAGAAGGTAGTTCCCTGTTTGTGACCTGCTAAAGACACTGCACTGGCTTGCTTGATGCTCGACCTACCTACGTCAAGTAATTCTACGCAGTAAAAGCAAAACATGGGAACATTTCTCGCATCCATGGGATTTTTAGCCCTCTCAAACGGCATTCTTCCCAGCCTTCCTCCCAAAACCACGCATTTTTGACAGTCAGCTTAAAGGAGACTTACCACACCAAGGGAGGGGTGTTTAATGCAGATATTGGACAAGTTGTGTAGGAATGCACAGATCAAATGACAACATACAGACAGCAGAAGGCAGTTTGATTAGAGTCTTCCACAAGAGAGGTTGCTTGTGGTGATGCTACACTCTTCTAGCAAGCAAAAAAACCTGACTGAAGTCGGTTCAATCCAGCCAGCTTACAGGTTGTGCTAGAAAATCAGCCTCCACAGAATCAAGAGACAGGTTCAAACCATTGCATTTCCAACCCTGAAAGACAGCCAGAATGTTTTTTACTGCTGCTTGCTTCATTGTAGCGAAGGAACGATTCCTCTGTTCAGCAGCAACAAGTTTCCCTAATTAACGTTCCTCCAGCCCTCCCTTACGCGTGACAAACACGGGTTCTCCTGCACGCACAGAGCCTTCTTGACCACTGCTTGGCTAGGTCTCACCGATCCAGAGAGCGCTTCTGAGCCGCTTCTGAACACACATTCCTGAGAAGATTGATCACAGATCTGGGATCTGCACTCTTCATAATAGCACTGCCAGATACAATCATATTTGCACCTGCCTGGAAGACATCAAACACCCGCTCAGTAACACGGAACAGATCCACTGCTGAAAGAGTTTTCTTGCTGTAAAACACGTACGGAGGTGGTGAATTCTAGGCTGGTGGGCAAACAAGCGCTATTTGTGGGACGCTGGTAACGTACCTCTAACTACAACCACAAATCAAGCTCCGAAAAGACAGCGCTTCCCCAATTAGGTAATTTCTTCATCATTGCTCCTATTTACCCAAACATAAAAGAAACCAACAACTTCTCCAGCTTAGGGGAGGCTTCGGTAGCCACTTTTAAAAAGGCACAAGATGAGACCTCAAGCAGACTTTGACATCATGCGCTTTCCTGTTCCCTCTGAAAACTAACGATCAAACGCAATTCCCCCCAAGCTCTATTTTCCAAGGGACGACTAAGTCTCTTAGCGCGACGACTGAGAACACGGCACCGCTTCGGCCTCTTACCTCTGCACACTTGTGGATGGTGTCAGGCCCAACTCCTCCATCCACTTCAATATCCAGTGAGGGAAACTGTGTCCTCAGCCACTGAACCTGAGAAATGGAATAAAAAGGTTGGCACCAAGATCCACAGCTGCTTCTGACACACCCAGGCAAGGTTTATTCTGTCACCACTACGTGCCATGCTGTTAATTAGCTTTAGACTCAGTAAATAAAAAAAGAAATGTCGTTTACCTTTGGCATCATGTCTTCCATAAACTTCTGCCCTCCAAATCCAGGTTCTACCGTCATCACCAAAGCCATGTCTATCTGATTGGCCCAAGGTGCCAAGTGTTCAACGGTAGTGCCAGGCTTTATGGCCAAGCCGACCTGCAGGAGAGGCAAGACAAATCCAAGCGCGCCTTAGGATGGCAGCAAGATTGGCTTGAGCGGGGCACAGACTCCTAGGAAAATAATTGAGTGTCTGTGTAAGCGCAGTAAGAACAGGCTGCTTTAAATACAGATTCCTGATGCTCTTAACCAGAACTGAAGATGCGTGAGGAGTGTTAGGGCTGCAGGTGCCCATCTCTGACCACTGCACCCGCACCGATGGGGTTGTCCACGGCCAGGAAGGCGGAGGCTGGCTAAGCCGAGCACAGGGGGCTAAGCCGAGCGCAGGGGGCTAAGTCCGAGCCGCGCTCCCCTCACCTTCATCCCGTTCTCCCGAATGTCTTTGATCAACGCCCCAGGATTGTCGGTGGCCTCCAGATGAAAGGTGTACTGGTTGGCGCCGGCGACGGCCATCGGCTTCACCCACTGCTCCGGTCTGGCGACCATCATGTGCATATCTGGCAGAGGAGAGCGGCGCAGGGAGCCGTAAGGCAGCGGGGCCCGGGGCCGCGGCAGCCCCGCCGTGCGCCCCGAAACCGCCCCCCGGGCCCTTACCGAAGAACGGCTCCTGGCCCAGCTGCTTGCGCAGGCTCTCCACCACGGGGTGGCCGAAGGTGATGTTCGGGACGAAGTGTC
>VZZY01006574.1:459051-594585 GCA_013400335.1 Eurystomus gularis | reverse complement strand
CGGGCGCGGGGAGTGGCCCTCCCGCCCCGCCTCGGTCACCCACGGGCTCCGAGGCTTCCCGGTAGCCCTTGTCCAGGGGCCCGCAGCCCTGCCCGGAGCGCCCGCAGGCCTCAGGGCTGTGCCGCCAGTGCCGGAGCAAGGCCCTGTTTGGCGCTGAGGGGCACAGACCCTGCTGAGGGGTCCGAGCTGCCCTCGGGCAAAGGGCGTAAACTGGGGGAAAAAAAAGAAAAAAATTGTTTTGACAGTCTTTTAAGTTCCCAAGGAAATACGTTTTGTTACCCTGACCCTACAGTTGTGGGCAGTGGTGCTGCCACCCCTCCGCACATCCCTGTCTGGGGCCCTGCTGGGCTCTGCAAGCAGATGGGTAAATTTTCACAAAATGCCCGCTACGCCGAAACAAAATCGTCTCCCACCGCAGCGCATCAAAGCCTTTCAGAGAGGGAGACTGACCCGGTGTCGTGCAAGAGGCTCAAACTCACAACTCAGTCCTTTTGCTGTCACGCTTCTGTATTTAGTCCTCAGGACAAGGTTTGCATAAAATGCTGAGGCGATGGGACCGACCGACACGGGTGCAGCCTGGACAGTGGCTGAACATGACACGCGCTTAAGGCCTCTAACACTATTGAAGCAGCATCGTTTGTCTTCACAGCAGAAATACACCAGTTCTGTTACAGAGATACTGGAGGAAAGCACAAAACCAGCTACAGTACATTGTATGCACCTCATCAGTACAGCATCAAGTGCCACCGATAGGAAAGTAAAACACACGAGGAAACAGACACCGCTCTGCCTGTCCCACCTCTGAACGACCAACAAAACCAAAGCCATCTGCCCGGCCACCGGAATAAAACTAAAGTACGGATTACATCATTTGTAAGCTGCGTTGATTTCTAGCATGGTCCACGTTAAAAAGAGGCATTTTAGTCCTTGCTATGGCTTAACTACTGTGGATTCACCAGGGACAGTGGGAAACCCGAATGGAAACATTTATTACGTACACTGAGTTAAATGAAGTAAATCACAGTTGTTTTGTCATCGTTAGAGTGGAGTACCATGGTGAGGCATCTACTTTTCATTAAGGAAGATGCTTCCTCCTAATTTTCAGCAGAAAAGGTCACTCTGTAGAATGCACCATGGATTCTGCGTGTGTGTCTCAGCTGTTTACACAGCTCACAGCCGAAACTCTCCTCCCCTCCCAGCTGCCAGTGACCCAGCCTACCTTGGGATTTGAGAGCGAAGCTGGGTTTTTTCTCATTTGTGTGTCACTGTTAATAACAAAACTCTGCATCTGGAACGTAGCAATTCTTTGCACGCCCTCCAGGCCGGGAGCTAATCCAGAGCAGTCTCCTGCAGGTGGCTGGTGCAGGCTCTCCTGCGCTGAGGAGGTAAGAAGGGGTACAGCAAGTTTTGGTCAGCAGAGTTTGTCATTCGGGACACACGCTGAGCAGCAGAGCACTGCCATCTTCACCTAACCATTCTCTTAGGAAACCAGGTACTTGTTAAAGTTGTGTTAGTGCACCACATATATATGGTGCTATAGGAGGTGCACTATAAAAACAGTTACCTTTCCAGCCCTGCTTTCCCCAAGGGTGCCGAGTCTCCATCTCTCACCAGCGCAGTGGGGGCAGAGCATGCTCAGCACCCGCGAGCCTGGCAGAAGGATGGCTTTTGCGATCTTCAGAGGTTCAACATGCAAGAGTTCCCTCCTCAGATCGGTGGGCTCAGCTCCTGTCAGGTTTGAGCGTTTGGCAAACACCAGGCAGCACAGCCGGCAGGCTCGGTGGGTTTCAGCAGGCTGAAACCTGCTGTCAGGTAGACACATGGTTAATTTTCCGTGCAACGCTGCACGCTGCGCTACAGCAGCAAGGCAGTCATTCCTATGGCAGTATGTCAAACAGCTATGGCAGAGCTGTTGAAGAGCAATGCGAGTCCTTTCTTTGGAGGTGGATAGGAGGATAGCGTTGTGTCTCCTCAGTAAGGCTGTTCTATGATGCGCGCGTCCAAATTACAAGCCCTCGGGAGCCAAACTGGTAATTAGCACATTTCCCAGGCTCTCAGGACGATCTAAAACATCTTTCTCTGCGCAATAACGCCACGATTATAAACTCTAGCTCTTCTAAGGTAAGCTGAAAGAGGCCGTGTGTGACCCCCGAAGCACAGGGTCACTGTGGGCGTTGCTCGTGATGTCAGGGTTTGTTTCACAGCTGTTTTGCAGTTTGCCTGTAGGCAGCTAACGGCTAAATCCACATGTCAGTGTAATTCCGTGATGCTGCAGCATAGCCTGGAACTGAGCTGCGACTTCAGCTCGTCCCCACGGGGGTCCCCACCTACGGATAAATGTTCCATATATACGTATCTAACACTTGCAGCCATGAACATTACGAACATAAAATGGAACCTTTTTAAATACAATCTCAACATGCCAAAAATAGATTCTTTCATCAAGTTTCTGCCCAGCAATATCCATCTTTTGTTTACAATGTACATATATATTTATATATATAGGAACATGAAAATACCATATATAAATATTTACTTTAAATCCCTATGTCTAAGTACATACGACAGCATCAGAGGAGCAGTTGCTAGGTACCAGAAGGTCCACGCATTCCAGATGCGGTCTCTTGGGAGTTTTTTTAAGCTGTGGGGATGAATTACTCAGTGCATTGAAGCAGGACAGCGTGGGCTATTTATACCATCTGCAGACCACTCGCCCCTGCCCGCCGGTGGCTGCCCACAGCACGTGCCTTCCTTCTTACGGTACGTGCTGTGTTTAGTTTTACAGAGCAAATATTTTTGTAGCACAAGGGCAGTATCTTAAAGAGCGGAATGAAACCAACAGACAAAAGTAAACTCAACTGATGTCCACAGTGCCGACAAAAAAACAGTCTAATTGCTCCATAGTGCTTGTGATTGCTCTGCAGGTTAGAAACACTAACGCGTTTCACTAACTCATGAAAATCGAGCTCTAGCTTGGTACTTTTTGTCAGTGTTGGCACTGTCAGTACCAAGGGGTAAGAGCCCTGGGTTCAGCTACCATATAGCCCTCCTCTCAAAACACTACAAAAATAAATCTTGGGCACAGTGTCCAAAGAGGCTTCTCTTCTCTCACACAAAGAGGAGCCCGCTTGCCCAGACGGCTGCCAGATCAAGGTTTTATGGACCACTTATTTGCCCACACACCCCTACCCTGAGAATTCTGTCCAAATTCTCTGTTCCTGCGGTCTTGCCCTGAACTGAAATAGATTTCACAAACAGAAATTTGCCAGTCTATAGCAACTGGCTGTTGGCTATTTTCTGCAATCGGATAATAAAGTGCTTTTGTTTTAATTAGTTACTAGTTACCAGGCAACTCAAAGGAGAAGGTGCACTTTCTCTTCCTCCTCCCGCTGCTGCACCTCCCCAAGAGTTAAACGTGAGATTCATCTAGATCAACGTCAGTCTCCCCCAGCTCCACGTGCGTGTAGCTGAAGCGAGTGGCCAGCAAAGGGTTCTCCATCCCGTTGTCCTCACTGATGTGAAGGACGGTGTCCCCGTGCTGCAGCAAGCTGGTGGTCTCGAGGCCAGCGTAGTCCTCGGTGTCAGAGAGCTGGGTGGGTGGGGTGCTTTGTGCTGTCGCTGCCCGGGACTCCAGGCCCTCCTCTGTTTCCTTCTCCTCGGCAGAAAGTGCCTCGCTCTGCAACTGAAGAGAGCCAGTGGTCAGGCTTGGAGAAAATGGAAGGGAGAGATGGAAAAAAGGAAGGGAACATCTATAACATATCTTCTCATTTGGAAATGCTTTTTACCATAAAGGTCCAGGCACTTAGGGATTATAAGTCTCTAAAAGTTTGCCCTAACAGTCAGATATTTTCGCTGGTGAATCAAATTTGTAGCCATTATCAGAAAGGTTATCTGACTTCAGTTGTTAACACTTCTTCATTTCATTTTTTTAATGTGTTTGCAAGACGGGTGTCTTTCATTTGTTCATAGCAAAGGATGTAACCCCCAAAGGACACTGGGCATATAAAAGCGATCTGAGTATCACCGATGTGTTGACGGGATGACTGTGATTGTCCCCGCACTGTCCTCAGCGGCATCCAACACAGGAACACGTGGGACTCGCAATTTCTTTTGAAATGGGATGCTTTTGCTGAAACAGTCCTGAGGTTTTGAAAGAGTCCTTCCTTCAGGATGCGTTTCTCAAACAAACCTGCCATGGCAGGAGGGTTGGAACTAGACCATCTCTGAGGTCCCTTCCAACCCAACCCATTCTGATTCTAACCCGTTGATGAAAGCTTGCAGTGGTGAGCAGGGCCAGACGGACTACTTTATGTAGCAGATGGAAAATGGAAAGGGAAGAGGCAGGAAATGTAAGCAGCAGACAGACAGGCCTGATAAAACCGTAAGTCATGTTACCTGGCCAGTGGTCTGGCTGTGGAGATCGGCTACAATGATGGCAGGCGAGGAGGTCAGCACGGGTTTGCTTAGCAGCTCCTGCTTGCTGGTCACCTGGGGGCTGCTGTGGCCGCAGCTCTGCTGCTGGGCTGCTGGAGCCAGCGGGTCCCCTGGGGGGGCTGGTGTTGCCTCAGGCTGGGCTTCAGTGAACGTCACCGACCGCTTCTGCTCCGCTGAAAGGTACAAAGCCCAGAAAATTGAGTGTTAAAATGCTACAATTTGGGAAGACAAACAACAAGAACAGGATTCATGATTCATCCCATCTTTATAAGCTGTCTGATTGGAGTCTAGTTGAAAAGCCCTTCACCCTAGGCTTCCTCTAGAGCCACAGCAAGGGCCTGGGACCTCCTGAAGACTAGTCCACCTACATAGCTTTGGCATGGCTTGGTTAGATACATGCCACCCACAACACCTTTCCATCCCAGGAGAATGTATTGAATTCAGTGAGTTAGGCATGTCTGCCCTCAACTGAAATAAGGAAAGCTGAGATGCAAATACATGAGGGAATTGCCCAAGTTTTGCAGGAAATCGAGAAAAGCAAGAAGGCCGATGATTGGCCCCCCCGATTCCTGGAGCCTGAGTCCACTATCCAGGATGACAGAACAGCACAGGGTGAAGACAGCTAGACTAAAAATTTCACAGTAAAACTGGTATCCCTGCTCCTGCTATTAATTATTTTGGGTCAACTTTTGTGTTTCAAACATCCCAGCAGTGCTGCTGTCCCAGCACAGTCCTGGCTGAGCAGTCAGAAACCCACAAAGTTCACAAGCAACTGTTGCTCTTCCAGATATTTCCTCCAAAGTTAACTGCTGGCTTCAGATGGTACAGAATACAGCCACCAGCTCGGGAAACATACAGCATGGACTACAACAGTCCTATATTCATTTCCATATACAACCCTTAAAGCTCTGCACTGCCAAGCTTACAAACGATGGGGAAATTTCCTTCTTTCCACCGCTCTCAATAGCAGCTTCAAAATTTGCACATCTGGAGGTTTTGGACAAGGCATCTTCAATAGAGGACAACTGTCCCCTAAAGTCTCCACACCTCAAGGAGATAGGATAATTCACTGTCCATGTTCAGTTTCACCTTGAAAGCCTTTGGAGAAACCATCAAAGTGTTTCAATTTTCTGATAGGATAGTCACTAGAAAAAAGGGTAAAACTGCTGGGACTTCCCTTTAACCAAGTCTAACTTTTCCTTTAAGCTAACCCCACAACACAGCCTTTCCTAGTTTCAAAGATGAAGTGCTGGTTCTGGAACCGCAGCGCTGCCCTACCGCTGGGTTTGGGTTTTGGCTGGATGCTTCGCCGTGTGGTCGAGAGTCGAGCTCCATGACGGCTACGAGGCTCGGTTTGAGTTTTCTGACGTGACAGCAGTGGTCGTCGAAGCTAAACGTTGGAAGAAAGAGTTAGGCTGGCGTATGGTCACGTACTGCACAACTCCTCTGTGAGGAGAACAGATCATTATTGTCTATTCCTCTAAATATCCATTCACCCTACTTTTAGCAGATAGATGTTTTAAGGTTTCCATGGCTCAGGTGTCTCCTTTATATCACTTCTGGGTTTTGTGCCTTTTCAGTTTCAATACTGAATGTAACACAATGCACTTAATGCATTGTTTAATTAAAAAAAAAACCACAAAAAACTGCCTGCAGAGGCAAAGACTGGGGAATTCAGAACAAAGCACACCTCCTCTCTTAGGGACCTGTCAGGCCTCACAGCTACCGCTTGTGCTACGGCCCCTGCTAACTCAGCCAGCTGCACTAGGACATCACAGAGCAGGTAGAAGGGACGTGTCACATCCACAAATCATTTGAAAACACATAGATGGGAAAAACCCAACCTAACAAATCAAACAGGAGGAGAGAAGGTTTGTTCACTCCCTGTGTTCTCACCTGCCGTAGGCCTCTCTTCCGCCCCAGGGGCTGCTGCAGAAGAAGGTTCTGCTGTCCTGGCTCGCTCTGCACACTTGCCACCCTGTTAGATGTTGACAGCATTAGGCCAAGGACAGAAGCACCCTGTATAAACTAGTAAGTGTCCTGGCAGTTGTGACTAAAATAAAGAAATAAATAAATCAACCAACCACTAATGGCACAGTCACTTCAAAGAGCAACGCTGTCTTTGAAGGATGGGGGGGAACGTGTCTTGTTGGGTTGTGGCTTCCGGGGCTTAGGAAAGGGTGGGAGGTGGAGTCATGGCATTCAGGACTTGGCCACGCACGGGTAGCATCCAAATAGAAATAACTGCAGATTTCAGTTTTCAGTCATTGATTGATGCATCCCACTGAGCAACTCACTTCTCTGCATCCTTTGCCACATCAGTAAAGGCAAGAATATCAGCTTCCTAGCTCAAAAGCTTGCTTGTTTGCTTTTCCTTTTTCAAGGACAATCTTGTCAAAGCTATTTTTTTTCCTCCCAAATAGACTCCACAGCCTCATCACAATTTTGTCAACTGGTTTCAATTTCAATTTAAGTCAACAAACAAAAAACAAACACAAAGTGACAAAGGATCCATTCACATAATGGATGCATGAGTTATGTGAACAAGGCCCCACACTCAACACTTGCAGCCTTAAGTCTTTTTGCGGCCAACAAACAAAAAAGACAAGTAAATGTAAATTATATATTTATAGAAACACAGCTTTTTTAGTTTTTATATCTTGGCACAAGATATCTGAAAATCTGCAGCAGAAGAATCTTTAGGAATAAAACATACTCGGCTCCGTACCGTCTCATTCTACCGTTCAACTGACCGTTTAATCTACTTCATATAAAAACGCCACCCTCCCCTCATGTATTCCTCCCAACAGTTACAGATCGGTTATTTAGCAGACAGCAGTCACAAAACATTTGAGCTGAACGAACTATGTCTGGAGAGACATACGGTTACAATAGCAACTAACATTTAAGATGGACTTCTTTTAAATCAGGCAGCTGCTTATTTGGGACAGACTGGAATCCACCGAGCCACACGTCCTATTTGGGCAACTCCCAGCTATATCTGCTATGCGTCAGTGAAGATTCAGTATTACAATCCATTTTGCCTTTGGCCTGTGTTAATCTAAAGGAAAACAACATTATTTTCTCTAGATGTTTTCCTTGGATCTCCCTGGAGGAGCTCATTACCACCAACAGAATGAAGGTTTATTGCCTGACCTGTAAGGAGAGGAGGAAGAAAACAAACCTAAGGACGTGGCCAGGAAAGACATGGAAGATGTCTGTGGAGAGGCTTTAAAAGTTCTGTCTCCTGAACAGCTCATTCTTCACTTTGGCAGAAGTTACTGCCCTTAGAAGGTTTGGTGAAACAGAACATGAGAGCTTCCTGGTCTGTTTCGGGTCAAAGTCTGGTTACTTGACCTGAAAGTCCTATTCTTTCCTCACTTATCAGTTCAAACTAAAGCCAGGCTTTGCACTAAACCACATGCATGTGTTTCTACTAGTTCTACTGGGGAGACAATGGGCAACTTCAAGGAGAGAGACATCTTAAGACCCTGGAGCTGTTTCTCTTCTGACTGATATTAGGCTGATCACAGCCTAACAATCCTAGGCATGCCCTCGGCAATCTCACCACAGCTGCAGTGGTTTGGGAAAAAAGGAGAAGCTTCTGCAAGCTCAAAGCCAGAACAAACAAGATACATTTGAGTCCTTTCCTCCCTCAAACAGCTTTTCCAAATGAGATCACCAGTCTCTGGAACATATTTTCCAGCTTTTACGTAGGGTATTGACATGATTTACACACAAAGCATCCTAAACATCATGCAAACACCTGCCTAAGAATAAGCAGAGTCCTCAAAGTTACTTCCTGTTAGTAGGACTGTGTTCTTGACCCAGACAAGGACTGCAGCACCTACAGACTGGTAGGTCCAGAAGCAACACCTCATTCCTTATTAAAGCAAAGAGCTGGCACTTAAATTAGCCTTTCAATTTGTGATCCAGGCTACCTGAAATTACAGCTTGTAGAGGCTGCTTAATCTTCTGATTCTAGGATTACATAAAAACGTACTTCTCTGAGTTTTAAGAATTTTTTTAGAGTAACCAGCATGTGAATTAAGTAGGAATTAGCTGGAGTAGGTCTTGAAAAAATAATTTCCTATTGGGCTAGCTTTTGAGAATACTGCTACAATTTCTGATGTAGGACAGTAACTCTTAGTCCTATGAGTGAGGAGACACAAATGTCTGTAGCAGAAGGACTACAATTATATTCAGTACAAAACACTTTGTAGTCGTGAAACTCATTTCACATGCATCGTGAAAACACTGAAAAGTTCCTTGGATAAAGGGAATACATGGGCCACATGAGGGCACAGAGGCTACACGTGAGGAAAAAACTGATTCCCATGGAATAATCTGCGCACTGAAGACAAACAATAGGTGAGCAAAAGACAAGCTGGAATTTGTGTCTTCGTGCTGGAGTCTGGGATTTTCAGCCTGGCTTATATCATAAGTGAAATGAGTTTAGTGAGCTGGCTGTTTGTTTCCAGTACCGAATCATTACACAAATTGGTATAATTTGGGATGATCTTATCGAGCTGAAATTGCAGATATCTATTGCAGGCAAACGTGGGCCCAAGAGCAGCCGAGTTGGGCAGAGCTGCCTGCGCACAGCACAGTCCTGCTGGCCCTGCCTTTTTGCCTTCTATCCTCAAATTTTGGAGAAGGGAAGGAAAGAGAGAATCAAAGACCACAAATTTCAGAGGAGCGACTGAATTTTCAGATATAACCTTTCACTTCATGAGGGTTTGTGAGGGTTTCTTTTCACAACAAAGAGCAGCACTACTGATCTTGTTTCCGTGACAGTCAGCGTGGCAGGCAGACTGCAGCCCTCCCTCCCTCTTCTCGTCTCTCCTTGTTTACCAGACCTGACCAGGAGTGTCCTGTTTTTCTGGCAGCCCACGGGACTCAGTCAAGGAACACTGAATCAAATGCCATTTCGGCTGATAAGTACGTTTCCCTCCTGGAACAATGTGATGGATAAGAAGGGGGTTTCTGCAGTACATAAACCACATTTATTTGGGAAGAACAAACCAGAAGTTTTTCCTGCCCAACACAAAGATGCTCTGTCACTCTCTGAGTATCTCCATCAGGGGTTTTAGCTTGGTGATAATGTTACTCCCATGACATAGGGCAGAGACAGGTGAGCAAAAGATCAGACCAACCCAACTTCATGGAAGCATGTTGCCAGCACTGCAAGACATGACAGCCAGTGTGGTCACATAGTGGGGGCTAAAAGAAGCTTTGTCAGGCTGGCAATTACAGTAAGTGATGCTCATGAATTACAAGAAACCATGCAGCCAAAAAAAAAGGAAGAACAAAGAAGAAAACAAAACAGAGACAAAGGAAGCAAGAGTTTAAATGCCTATTAAAAAGAGGTACATGCTTGCCACGCCATTGTGGTAGAACATACACGCTTTGCGTCCCAAGACATCTGAGTGAGACGGTTAGTGGACAAAGGCCAGTGGAGAATGGGTTAAAATGTAGATGACCTCCAGCTCTTGTATTCCCAGACACTGCCTAGCCCAGTCAGTGCTAGATGTGCTGCGCTTGCCCTGGCAATGTGAATTCACTCTGATTTTCCCTCTCAGGCACCATTAAGCTAAGATAGGCGTAATGACAAACATTAAAGGGAACTGTGCTTGTGCAACAGACCTCCATTACAGATGACTTCTCATCCTTCTTCCTTTCTGATTTGGGAAAATATCCTCTCCTCTCAGATTATAACCACAACAAACCACGGTGCTGGGCACAGATGCTCCTCAGCCCTGTACCCCCTGCTATCTGTTTACTTCTGAGCACTTAAATGCTCTCCCCTTCCTGTCTTCTCTGCTTTTCTACATGGCTGGCTCTAATTGCTATAGAACAAAGGGAAACTTTATTCTTTTTCGTGTTTGTCACTACTTATTTATTTATTTTAAACTCCTACTTTCCATAAGGGTCTAGTCTCCATATGATTTATTTCTTTATGTCAGTTATGCCTAAACATCAGCCTTTGAATTCAGAAGGCAATTCTAAACAGTTGTTATCATTGTGCTCCAGCCAAAATCAAAGCTGTGTAAAAAAACCTGAAGCTTGCTTTATTCAGAACTAATGTTCCTGAATATAAAACCCCATTAATTCTGTCCTATGATCCCCACAGCACAATAAGCTCCTACAAGTCTGCTTTCTTACTTCTGTCCTTTAGCGGAGGAATCCAATTTGCACATTTAACAATGCAGCTGAAACATCTTTTTTTCTTCACACAACTCTAACCTGGCCTTCTTCTAAAAACCTGCACTATTTCCCTGTCCTCATTCTTTTAAAGGCTTTGCTGCCCCTCCTTCAGCTCGTAGTGCCTGCTCCTTGAAAAGAGTAATAAACCTCAGCAGAACTGACTCCCAAGTACACCCGTTAACCTCTTTGCCTAAGGAAATCTCTGTACCATAGAGAGGGTGGGAGACAGTGACCTGGTCCCTTGTGAAAATGAGTGTGACAGAAGTTAGCAGGGACCCTCTGTGCAGCTGATTAGATTTCAGGGGTCAAAATAAATTATTGCCTTTGCACTCATCTGTTGACTTAGCTGTCTGACAGTCCTCAGCCTCACCACTGTTATTGGGAGCGACTCCCCCACCGCTTAACAAGATCAAAACTTTTCAAATTCAACACTGATGTAACGTGGTATCAGGCCACTACGGCTTTAGCACAGATACAGACGTTCTCCTTCGTCACACTGCCCAACTGTCGTGAGTTTTTAGCTCTACTTAAGGGATGGTACTTAACTTCTTTGGTTGAATGACTTCTGTTCTCTTTAGGCCCCAAAGCGTGCTCAGATGACCATGCAATCCATTTTGCTTTATCACAAAACCAGATAACAATATTCCTGCCTCTGCAATGTCTTTTCCCAACGCCACTCCTACGATAACACCAATTAGAGACTGATCTGCCAAAGCAGGATTCACGCGCACAAAGGACACCATGAATCATGGGATGATCTCAGTGACACCACTGATGATAAACTCGCCATTTGTCAGCTGAGGAGAATGAACAGATGAACAAAGCAGCCTGTCCCCACCCCAAAAAGCCAAAAAGTGACATCTAAACCCAAGCTAACAAGATAGAAACCCTTCACACAAACATCTCTCAACGTACCCACATCTTCAGCTGGTGCGGTAAAGTAATGGAATAGTGTGTTACCCCCGCGCTGCCAGCGTAAGGGACCGTGTTCTTCGTGAAGGAAACAGAGATGCTCTTGGGACTAACGACAGCTCTCCAACCTCAGGAAGATGGGTTGAGAGGTGGAAGCACAGCAGCAGGACAGTTAAGGATGATTAACAGGACTGAGCTGGCCATTCAAGGTGCAGACCTCCCTTCCAAGCTCGCTCCTGACCCGTTTGACGGGCACACAAACTCCCCTGTCCGTGGGTAATGGGGAACAGCTAGACCTGAACTCCAGCACTGAGAGGGCAATTTTCTATATATATTAACGGGGTTCACCTGCAAGCTTTCTAAGGTGCCAATTGAGAATTGGAAACACTTTGTAAAAATAATGAGAGTTACTGTACAGCATCCACAGAGAACTATATTCCACAGGACTTATCATAATTAGTTTTATTAGTGAATGTTAAAGAACACAGCTTGATATCATTACTAAGCCTTTCGTTGTGACAGCATTGTGAGATGAATGGAAAAACAGATGTCTCTGTTTTATATAAGCCTCCAGACTAATGCTTCTAACAGGCTACAGCTAATGCTTGGTGGATAATCTTTCTCATGCCTTTCAAGCAATTGCTAAACAAGGGGAAAACCCCGAGGCTAGCCAGCCAGACGGCTATTTCACTCGCTGCAGCTTTTTCCTTCCCCTTCCCCTTAGCCTCCTCAAAGCTATTGGCAATCAAAGCTGAAAACTGAAGGTGGGTTGCTACACCTTTGACTTGCAGGCCTGAATATCGATGAGCCACAAGAGACAGTGATGGAGAGAGCGACAAAAGGTGAGGGGAAGAGACAGAGGAGGTTGGAAACGGCTCGTTTCCCAGCACACACACTGACAGACAGGTAGTGTTCACACTGTACCTAGAGAGGCTGCCCTCAGTGGCCAGGCTCGGGGAGTCATCGAGGACATTAGGTTCACTGCAGGAGGGGCAGGGAGATTAAGAATTTAGGGAAAGAAAATGCAAAAAAGCATGCGATTGTCTCTGTTTTCAAGGGAAAAAAAAGATATCAACGGAATAAAAAAGTAAAAAAAAGGACGGTAACATTAATTGGTCTTGCACGCTCAACAGCACACGTATGACTCAGAGGAGCTGAAAGAACATCTGATAACAGGAGCAGTCTTTAGAGGGATTTTACTCTACATGGAGTCTTCTACATCTCTGCTGAGAATTGAGGAGCTGAGAAGTTTGGCAGGATGTGTTTCCACAGGAAATAAGGGCAGGGAACTATTTTCAAAGCCATTTTCCTGCAGCATTTTCATTTATTTATTTCATCTATTACTATCTATTTCTTTCGTTAATTTCATCAGGAAAAACTTCTTTCCTGTGAGGGTGATGGAGCACTGGAACAGGCTGCCCAGAGAGGTTGTGGAGCCTCCTTCTCTGGAGACTTTCAAAACCCGCCTGGACACATTCCTGTGTGACCTGCCCTAGGTGAACCTGCTTTGGCAAGGGGGTTGGATGAGATGGTCCCCAGAGGTCCCTTCCAACCCCCACCATTCTGTGATTCTGTGGTTCAGTTCTATTTACTTCCAGCTTCACAGAAAGCTTTTTTCTTCCCCTCTCTGCATGAGCCACTTCTTCCCGAAAGAGGGCTAATCTACCTCCCATGAGCTATAGACCACTCTCCTTCTGGTATGGCTCTAAGGACAAACATCTGGAAAACAAGGTCTCGTAGTGCAATGAAACTGCAAGTAAACAGCTGGTGTGGATCCTGGCAAACAAGTACACCATCATGTCGCCCTTCTATACTGCAGCCATTCGGGCAGGAGCAGCCTTCTGAGCTCACAGGAAAAACATGAAAGAAAGCAAGCAGTCTGCTGGGTTACCAGCAGGAAAGCAATAATAATATTACTTAACGTTAATTAGTTTACATTTGCGAGGCAGTCTGAAAGCCCAGAGACCATCCATAACTAAAAAGGGCATGACGCTGTGGACTATGATTATGCTTGCTGAGCTTGTACTTCCCCTACACAGATGAAAAGCGATTCTCCTGCTACACCATATACTTAAAAAGTAGAAAGCAAAGCTCTGTTGTAATTATTTTTTTTCCCAGCATCACCATGACTTGGGTTTGTGCAGAGCAAACATTGCTATCAGTCAACTGTGACTCTTATGAAGTTTATGCATTGAAGATGGTAGTGAAAGACCGAGGAAAATGCACTCTTGCATATTCATTTTTCAAGAAACAAAGGGACTGAATCAATTGAATTCAAAAGTCAAATGAGTTCCTGTAAGCCCTTTTGTGAAAACTCCCAGATAAAATCTGTGTAACTTCTCTCCTGTAAATCACTTCTCCTATCTCTGCTGGTATGTACAGTAACAGCTGTTACTTTTCCTTCATGTATCAAGGTTATTTCTTTCATTCCAAGCAAGACTGAGGAGGGAACAATGTTGTTTGATTTTCCAAGGCTGGTCAAGAGATAATGTAAAATTTATTCTTTAAAGGTTCAAAGGAAGTAACATAAATTAATCTCTCCATTGTCAGATATCCTTGGATAACTATGCCACAGAGAAATAAAACAATAAACATTGCTTACTCAGAGGAAAAAAAAAAAAATCCCATTTAAATGCAAAACTTCTCTCTAAATCTTCTAAAGATGTACATTTCTCAAATTCCAATCTCTTCCTCACCACTCCACGCTAATCAGGAATAAGGCAGTCAAAGTTATTTCTACCAACAAGTATACTTCTGGTTTTAAACAGTATTCAATCTCATCTTTGAACCTGACATTCGGTTTCTGTGGCGAGCTAGTTACTGTTGTTGGAAGGACAAAGACTACATGGAAGAAAAGGAAGTAAATCAAACAGGATGCCTCTGCCCCCTTCCCAGCTTCTCAGGATTCCTCCTCACTCCCTCCACAGATGGTGTGCAGTCCCCGCTTCAATGGGAGACACCAAAATCATGTGGTTTCTTTTTGCTATCCACAGTAGTAGCGGAGGAGAATAATAGTGCCGAGGACTTCTGAAACTGTTTAAGAGGAAGATTTCTGTGGATGACAGCTTGTTCTTCATGGACCTTACGCATCACACATCATTCTGGAGAACCATTATTTCCAACCCTGCACCCTTGGTCCAACACTGTTTCAGGATGAGTGAATTTAGAATCACTACGCTGGCACTGATTCTACTATCCGGCATCTCTGATGTACACATGATATACCTGCGCCATTTCTGCTCTCGTGAATAGAATGGAAAAGGTGAAAAGCCCATGTTGTTACCTTTGGCTGGGTAACATGCCCACCTCAGCCTGAGGTGCAGACACGCTGGAGAGATGGCTGGAGAAGCGCCTCCGCCCAATGGCACCCATAAGGTATGCTTCTTGTTCACTTACCACACTGGGCATGCTCAAGGAGTCATCTGGAAAGAAAGAAAAAACGGGAAAGGAGAGGAAACAGCCACCCCAAGCCCCACCTACATATTTAGAGTCATCAAGAGATAGCAGGATGCCAGAGGTGTACCCGGCGTTTACTCACTGAGACCCCACCCCTGCAAATCTGAATACTTCCATTAGGTTTTACAGTCACAGTTCAGAAAGACATAGGCATGAAACCCTGCGGGATGAGGAACCCGGCACACACAGGGCAGGGATTTAATGTTTGCTTTCAGCTTACATGGCTCTCAGGAAAACACGTTCAGGAAATTCAGCTTCCATTAGGGCTTAATTCCTGTGATTAATAAATCGATTGTTAATCTACAGTGTTCTCTGGCATAAAAGTTGTGACTGGACGTTTTGCTGGTGTGACACAACCTGCTGCTATGGCATCACAAAGCACTGTTACAAAGAATAAAACCACAGCAAAATGCAGAACTGACACCCTTTGGGACATTCATTTTAAAATGTCACCGAAAATTTGGATCAATTGACTCGGACACATCACACTGCAAGTGAATTCTGCAGACAACTGGATTGTGATCAGGACTGCTTGAAATTTTCTGTGCTGTTTCAAATGACGTAAAGCACCTGGAGAGAAATGACTCTCTTGTGGTTTTTACCACAACAGCTTCTAATTGCAAATGCACAAAGGGGAAGTTTTGTGGAATTTTCTCTTTCCTTTTTGATCTTTTCCGATTTTGATAAGCTGAAATACTTCATGGCAGCATTAAGCCAAGGCAGGTCTGAGGTAATACTGCCGCAAGCAAACAGGGAGGGAGCACCCATCGCTCCACACAGTGGCTCACGGTTAGTCCGAGGCCCAAACCAGGGTTTGCCACAGTGAGTATCTGAGCAATGAATCAGCAGTACAGGACGGGGTGGGCTGTACGGTGTTCAGTGATGAACCCAGCTAAAATAAAGTCGGGCTAAGCTTGGAAAGTTTCAGGATAACTGTTCTTTCCCAAAATGCAATTCTGCTGCAACTGCACAGGCCTTTCCTTTGAGCCACCCGTTGGCACTCCTTTTCTGTAATGTCTTTGGGGATGAGTCTGCAGTCCTCAAACAGAGAAGTGAAGCGCCTGAGTTTCAGACATTGAGGCAACCAACCATTGCAGCACCAGAAGACAGTATCCCTGCTAAAGTAGGGGGAAGCCCAAGCCTCATGACATATGAGCAGAGTTTTCTACCCTGGCTTTCAGTGATGGACAATTCAGAAGCAGATGGACAGCTCAGAAGCAGACAGAAGGCAAAATTCCAAGAATAACATGAAACTCAGCTGAAATGACAAAGCAACATTCAGGTCATTGCAAATTAGTCCCAAAAAGATTCACCATCCCATTCCTTCTAAACTGGCACCAGAAAGCCTGGCAATCCCAGAACCTGCCAGCTGCCCAAAAGGAAGATCAAGCTTTTGCTGTCAGTAGGCTTAAGGCTTAATTTCCTCTTTGTTAATCGAGTGACACATGCACACAGACATTCCACCCTGCAGAGAGCCACAGCTGGATCCCATGCAGCACTAGGACAACATATTCCATGTTGAAGCATCTGGACAGAAGTGATGAGCAGGAAGTACTAAGATCCTGCAGGAACAGGATCCTAGCTACAGAGCCAGCCACAGCCCCTGCCTGCTGTCATGATGAGGGTCACAGAGAGGACTGATTGCCAAACGCCTGCTCAGCACTGTGAGGACTGCATGACAGCCCAGGTCTTCGACACTAAAAATCTGCCTGTGCCCTTCCCTTTTCCCTACCCAGAGCTCAGGAGGGAATGAGGAGGTACGTGATGACCCAAGCTTTAACACCATGAACTGCGTAGCAACCACACCAGTTTCTTCGCCTCGTGCCCTGTGGGCCTTTTGTTCACACTGGCACAGACACAACTGTTTTCCCTTCCCAGCTGTCCTCTGGGGCATCAAGAAAAGAGCACCTTCAATGTTGGGGGCTTAGCTCAAATCAGTAGCCACGTACTTTCTTCGTCCTCCTCATCTGTGCGGCTCAGCGTGTCCTGCGAGGCCTGCTGGGAAGGCTCACTGTCCTGCTCCCAGACTGTGCCAGTGCCAGTGTTGGAGCGGGACATGGTGGCCAGGCTCAGGCGGTAAGCGGAGGTGGAGGTGCCCACGGTGCTGACCGATGTCTTCCCTTGGTAAGCTGTGCAAGAGTGGGAAAACCAAACCCAAGTCAGTGATGGCACTGGAAATCAAGAAGCAGCCAAGCATTCCTGCCACACGGGGCACCTGATTCTGCCTGGAATAGCAGGTGAGGGTTGGCAGAGGTGATAAAACAGACACAGTTGCCCTGGCTCACCTCATCTCTCCAAAATCTTTGTTTTTCTTATGCAGTCTGATTTTCTTCCTTAACTGTAGCACTATATTTGCTAGATCAGCTTCAACATTTAGGAATAAGGCAAATTATTACCAAGCAAAAAAGGCCGAGGCATTTTCTTTGGAATTTGTTTTCTTTCCTAAAGAACAAAGCACATAAACTCCCTCGCCGTGTGTAAGCAGCGGCTGCCATCTCGTGGCAACAAGGGTGACTGCCACAGGAGGACAGTGTCCCCTCATGCCAGAGAGAATTCCGTGCACAGTCAGCTCGGGGGTGCTGATCTGGACCTCACAGTAGAGAAAAATCAAGAACAGACCAAGAGGAGGAAGGAGGTGACAGATCTGCTGCTGGCAGACAGACAGGGGTTTGCAGGTAGCAGTTTGTGCTGCCAGCTGTGACAGCGAGAGGCAGCTGCTGGGAAATAGGACTCAGACTTAGTGGAAAAAATTAACACGACAAGGTGCATGTCACAGCTAACATGGACTTCTGTTGGCTGTCCAGTGGCAAGGCTGCGCTGGGCAGAGGGCCTGACCCAGGGGCAGGCCCTTGGGGTGTGGGGGGATCGCCCCATGCCCCTCCTAGGCAGCAGGCAGGTCTGCCTCACAAGTTACGGAGCAAGCCAGCTGACCAGGTAGGGCTGGTGGCCCTGAGGTCTCCTCTGTCCTCCTTACCTGACCCGCTGTGCACTGCCTCCTTCAGGATCTTCAGCTCGTTGTTGAACTCGGCAATGAGGGAGCTCTTGCAGAGCGGGCGTGGTATGAACCGTCTCTCCAGCTGGTCGGAGATGTGCTGTCGGGCTGTCAGCTCCTCATGGTTCTCAGCAGGCTGAGCCAGCAGCTGCAAAATTGGGACACGTTAGCATTGCAGAGAAATGATGCCCAGGGAACTGGGACTAGTCTCCAGACCAGCATGAGCCTACAGCCAGCAGACTGTCCTCTTTGTAGGCATAAGGTTTTGACCCCAGCTAGGAGGTTTCCACCTTTCAGGGGACAACCTTACACTTGACTGAACAGATGCCAAAACCTTACTAGCATTGGTACATGGGGATGAGGGCTTCCTTACGCTAAGCTATACCCTCAAACACGAGATCGCTCTTTCCTCCAAGATGATTTAGTCTGTCCAAGTGGTGACACATGGTAGGCCAAATAAATTGGAGTACCATGTGCTAGTCTACCTGGTAAGCAGGTAGTCTACCTGGTAAGAGTTGTGATTAACCTAAGCCCTGGCCTTAAGGGCTTGAGTTAAGCCCTTAAGGGGTTAACTCAGCCTAGCAGCTGTCTGTCCATCCACAAAATTCCTGTCAGAACCTTCACCCAAGAGGTGGAAAGTGGAGTGGTCCTTTCTGGCTGTTAGCTGTATTGCCCAGCTCTGTGCAGAATTGAGACTTCTAGAAGATTTCTGCCCATCATACCAAGTCCTTCCTAGGTTCAGAGCATTCACAGTACTTCCAAGAGCTTTGAGTGTCCTTGTTGCAAAAGTAAGCCTACGTGTAAACCCTCTTGGTTGAGCCTGATAGTACTTTCCCACCCAGGGGAACTAAGATGAGCTGTACTCCATGGATCAGAGCTCCTGTATGACTGGCGTACTCCTTAGCGTGGTCTAGGAAAAAGCCCCGGGGTTCAGTTTCAAAGGGTTCTCAGACTTCTAACTTCTGGAAAGTCACTCCCTACATAAGCACAGAGTTCTTCCAAGAGTGCTGTTCCTCTGTTCTCAGCAGGGGAACAAAGGATACCTTGCCTTCAGGGAGTGACCTATCAGTAGCCAAAGCAACTGTTACCTTGCACTGGATGAAGGGCCGAAGGAGCACAAAGATAGGGATCCGTGTTCGTACGATAAAGTCGAGGAAATCCCACAGGGCCAGCCCTCCCACCTTCCGCAGTGCCATCTCTTTGACTTGCAGGCTCAGCCAGTACCACTGGCTGTCCAGCTGGCGTTCAAAGCAAACAAGGATCACCTTCAGGGCTACAGGGGAACACACACCGGCAAAGGGCAGTCAGAGACGTTAGCAGTGTCCCTTACAACCGTTGCGGGAGGAATGGGGAGGCCACGGTGGGCACGAACCTTCACAGGCATGCATGCATGCACATGCACATGCACACCCACACACCTCTGAGTCACAACTGTCTTTTCTAGCAGTCTCCGAACATGGCAGCGAAGGAGGGCAACCTTCTTACAATAAAGGCCTCAGGATCAGGACTGGGAGTCCCATTTCCAGAGAAATTTTCCTACTTCACACCTAAGTTCCTCTGCGTTTTCTTGCTCTAGCTTCTCCTCTCACTCCCTGCAAAGTTCTTTTGTCTTCCTGGAATTCAGATATTTTGAAAGCAGCCTGGGGGAAAATACAGCCCTGGCTGATCAAGCAACCTCAAAAATCTTGATCAAGCATATCTGCACAAAGAGCCCCCCTGTGAGCACAATAACCTCCAGGTTATTTATGGGGTAATGAAGAGAACCTTTCTAGCAGTGCAGCTGTGTGTGTCACGGCCAAACTGTAATCTAAACAAAAATACGGTCCAGTAAGCCAAGGGCCGTGATTCACGAGCGCACTGCATTACAAATGGGGATCAACAGTGATGAGGTTCAAAACAATGCTCCATACTAAAGTGGGCAGTGACCAACAGTTAGCTCACAGGTAGGACAAAGAATCTCCCCCTTTCCATGCTCCCCTGGTCTGCAACAAACAGGGAGGGCTGGGAATTGCTGGGGGGAGGTTGACTACTCCGTCTTCCTTGATGGAATGGCCAAGACGTCTCAGCCATCACACATCTGTATCCAGGTTTGTTGGGCTGGGGGGCTAAAGGAGTGCTGAACTGTCATTTTTTAATCAGCGTTACCCCCATTCCTCAGATACGGGTTAAAAGACCCGAATAAAAGAGCTGCCGGATAAATGCCCTCACAAAATCAGAACCAGAGAAGCTGTTTGAAGGAGTGAGAGCTTTGAGACAAAACTCTCCCCATATAGTCCCGATAACCTGCAGTGCTGCTGCATCTCCAATCTGATTATTTTTCCTTTCCTTTCACCTGTGGGTCATACGTGAGTCAATACAGTACTACCTTGCAGCAGCAGGGTGAGCAGAGGGAACAGCAGGCAGTACGGCCCGTGTGCGTGCGGGGCCAGCAGCCAGGCAGCCTGCGTCACATTTCACCCTGGCTAGCCAAGGGCCAGTGAAGCTGCGAAGTCTGGGGCTGACAGGCAGTCTGAGTGGCCTTTTGTGGCTTCGCTGCTATATTCTGGCAGTATGAAAACTGAGCCACCTCTACCTGTGCTGCAAGCTCCTCCAGCTGCAGTGCGGACACTGCTTGCGTTGCAATACGTTCCAGAGAACCTCCTGGCTTCACGCTCCGGCCTGGCCCCGTGTTCAGGGCAAGACCTAAAGCAGCTCCAAAGAGCTCAGTTAGCTCCTGCCTGAGATGGTTTTCTTTGGTGCTGCCTACAGTCTGGAACGTTCCATTCTATCTCAGTCTCTTCGCAGTGGTCAGCAGAAGCCAGCACTCACCCAGGTAGGCAGCCTGGCTGGTGGACTCTGCGAGCCCTTCCCGCCGCAGGTCCTTCCCCGCATCCCCTGGGGTGGAACAGTGGGCAGGCGAGCTCTCCAGCATAAAATTCTTGCTGCGGGAAGTGCTGATGATGCGAGGTGGCAGGAGGATATTGATAACAGTCTGGAGCAGCAGCAGGACCTCAGGCTGCTCCAGCCAGGGGCTGTCTGAGATGCATTGGGAGGGGAGAGAGAGAGAAAGATCAGGCTACATCCCATCAAAGACACCCAAAAGATCCAGACCCTGTTCAGTTCCAAAATGGGGCGCAATCTGAAATGTCCCCTAAGCCAAAATTCCGTCCCCCACACCTTGTAATGCTGCTTCTCCTCCTGCAAGCAAAGGCACAGTTTATTTCAGCACCAGCACAAACACACACGAACACAGAGCTACGCAGCACAAAGACACGTCCCGTTCGGTGCTCTCATGATCTCCTTCCCTTATGACATCTCCCCCTCTCCCTTTACTCTTTGCTTTCGTTCAGGGATTTACCAGCGATCCCCCTCTATGGAAGAAAGCAAGGAGCAGCAGGACTCGTGCCAGGCAAGTGGCACGGATTGGGCAGACTGCGATCCACAGGGGCACACAACTTCTGTGACCCCTGCTCCCCTCTGTGGCTTCTGCTACAGCAGATTTGTCTTGCCCTGCACTCCAGTTTCAAAAGAAGGAGCACGTCTGTGTAAGACCTGACTCAAGAACCATGGCACAGCTGAAACAAAGAGAAGAAACAACACCAACAACTTCTCCCAGTGGGGCTCTTTTCAGTCTCGGACCCAAAGGGCACTTAGCTGACACACTGCCAGTGACAGAAAACCAAATAAAAAAAAATAAAAATAAAACATCAACAGAAGACAGGGAAAGTGCAAACATCGGTTGTCAGAAAAGGGGGAGAAAAATTCTTTTTGTTAAATTAGTCAGACCTTTGCTTCCAGATCCTACTGTGAGCACAAATGGAATCAGTAGGTTTAAAAGCATTCCTTCCCTTCTTTCCTGATTGGTGAATGGGGAGACGACATGGCTTAGGGGGAAATCTTCTTTCAAAGCCTGTGCAGTAATAATAAGAAAGGATTAAACGATTTCATCAGCAGATCACGCACACAAGTCACCGCAGGGAATGACGATCCCCTGGGCACCCTGGTTACACAGTACACCACCGGCATTGATGACCTGATTGAATTAGAAGCCCTGAGACCACTTAGTCAGGAGCAAAAGGAATTCACAGAGGAACACGGGTGTCACCTGCTCTTGTCATAGCCAAGCTGTAAGAAGCCCAGATTCCTCATTCATGGATATCCTCAACAAAATCAGATGTATCCCACAGGAGTCAGCTGAGTCTGAGTCCTAAACTCTGCACCAGGATCTGACCCAGACTATGGGGAATAAAAAAAAAAAGGGAATCGAGGAAATTGCACAAAGGATATAATCTAAATATTCTACGGTCCAAACACAGAGGTTATTCCCGAACACATTTTTTGTTCCGCCTCACTTTGTGCTGCCCAATCATCCTCCCTAACACAAAGAATGAACTCCTGAAATATAAACAAAATGCACATTTACTTCTTGACACATAGTCAAGCCTAAATTGAAAAGTCTTTCATCTTCTTCAGGGGAAGTAACACAAATGACTGTCACTAGAACCTCTGCTCATTTGCAGCTTCCCAGTTGCTACAGACTTAGCTGTGAAATGCAACTGAACCTTGCATCCCCTCAAGCTTGCAGGCCTGGGCTGAGAAATTCCAGAAGAAGTCGTTTCCTGATGGGGTGTGAAATACTGCTGGAAGGACCAGGAATTACTACTCCTGTTCTTCTGACATGTTTGGGTTTTGTTACATTTAAAGCTTATGAACAGGTGAATGGGGAGAAGAGGATAAAAGTAAACGCTCCCAGGACTTTTATAAAAAAATGATCAATTTGGTGCCTGGTTTTGAAAAAGAGAAAATGTTTCAGAGAAGGTGAAGGTGGCCCTTCTTTTGCTTTTGATTAAAGAACCGTTACCTCAGAACTGGAAGAAATCTGTCCTCTTTCTGTGTCAGTTGGTACCAAAAAGTCCTTCTGTGCCTCATATGCTCTGAGGGACAGCACTGCTTTGGTCCCTGCAAGCCTTCCTTCCCAAGCCGCCCTGCTGCTCAGAAACACCTGCTGAAGTATTCAACCGCATGTGCCGATGCACGTTTAAAAATGCAAGTTGGAGCTAGATTAGGAAATCTGTCCCATCTTTGGTCGCCATTCGGTCTGATTTCCTGCCAGTGGGGAGGGAAAGGGATACAGAGGCAGAAAGACTCTGTCATAGCTATGGCATGGCTGTGAGAAAGGAGTAGCGATGAAATTCTCCAACAACTCCAGGATGGTTTTGGTTTTTTTTTATTCTGGACAATAAGGATGCTATTGAGCCAGCAGCTGAAAAGCCAAGTCGCCCTGCTTTTTTGAGCTGGCACACTGTGTGCCCAGCTCAGGTAAGAGCAGAAGAGCACAAACTCCCCTCTCGGTTGCACATGTGGTCCCGCAGGAAAAGAGGTAGGGTTGTATGGATGTGACCCGAGCCAGGGCCCATCTCCCTGTGGCAGGAGGCTTATGCTAACTCCTTAGGTCCTGCAGAGAATCCTAACGTGCTTGTCAGAGCCTTAACCAGCATCAATCAGCTGAACTCCCTGGACATCAACAGCAGTGTTAAGCTGATGGATGCCTGCTGTGGACTTGGCCCCAACAGGTGAATTCTGAGCTCAGTTCAAGCCTTCAAAGAGAAAGGAGAATTTACATGTTGCTTCTCTTTCATTTTTGGTGTATGTTCCACAGGTTTTGCCCAGCTTTTGCAGAAAGAAAACAGAGCACCGATGAGTTGGTGTCTCAACCAGAAGCTATAACAGGCCTGGCCACAGGCCAGGGCAGACACACCTGTATCTGCAATGCTACAAGCCGGACAACAGCTGTGCTGAAGGGCAGAGGTGGCGAGAGATAAGGGCTGAGATGAAGAAGGGGTAATCCGTCAGCCACACTGGAGGGTCCTACCACTCCCATCACCTGCAATACAAACAGAGCGCATCACCACAACTGACTACTCACAGTTTCATCCATGCCATATCCTCCAACGTCAGTGAAATGGAGGCGCTTTCCATCGAGCACTGAGTTGGGGTGGATCTAGGAGAACCAGCCCCCTCAGTGGTCCTTGTGGGAGCTTGGGCCAGTGAGGAGAAGGAGTTCTAGCAGGGAAAGGGAGGGAAGAGGGAACTAGCAAGGATGGGAGGAGTGCACAGGTAACCTGGTACATTTATAAATGTACCCGGTACCAGCCCTGAATGACCAGCGCTGGACCGGTGGAACAGTTAGTGTTGGAGGATATGTCATGTAACGACTGTAGCAAATAAAAATATGTCATCAAAGCAAAAAGTCTGCATTGAAACTGGACATCTTTTCCCTTCTCTTGCTGATCTACTTGAAAAGTAATGTCCTAAGTCTGACCCAAGCCGGGTTTTGTACAATGTTCAGATTCCTCTCAAGCATGTTCTAGGTACTCTGAGTATGATTCATCTCACGTGATCCCAGGTGTCTGAAGCAGTCACTTGCATGCGACCTGGTTGTCTGGAACTCCTTGAAATATCAGCACAAAGAAACTGCACTTCTAGGGGAGAGTAATTTGAGCTGTTCTGGATGTGTCCCTCAGGAGGAATTAAATCACAGGCCTGCATATGCCTGTTTCTCTCCATGACTAGACACATCTAGATGATGGAACAGGGAGAAGATACCTGGCAGGTGCCTAAGCTCAGGGGAGATGAACGTGGTCTTTTTTTCCAAATTCAGCCTGGGGCGAAAGGCTGTAACCAGTTTTCTGCCAGAAAACCACAGGGCAATTTAGAAGGGGAAGAGGCAGAGCCCTTTCTTTATATCATTATGGATTATCTTTTAGACATGTCCTTGCCTTCCTGGCTGGTCTCTTTTTGGGCTTCATGATGCAACTGGTCTACACCTGACACAGCATGCAGTCCAGGGTGCTCCCGCAGCTCACAGCGGCCATAGTTGTGACAGCCAAAGGTAAAATACTCTTGACAGTAAGAGCACATCTTCTCCTGGTAGCTCTCCCTGACGTTCTCACCCCGCTGAATGTCAGCATGATGACTGCACTTCAGCACTGCGGAGCTTTCTGCTATTTTTAGAGCACTGGCTAATTCTTAATGCAGGCCCTTTGGAGAGCTTGCTGGCGTGATTCGCTCTGCCAGGCCTGCTGGCCAAACCGCACGGCCATTCTAAACTTGTGCTTGAGCTAACTCCGTAGCAACCTCCCCATGTAGCAACCCTAAGCAGTCTGAGGGCCAAGATGTTCAGTACCTCTGCTTGAACAAGGAGTAAGTCATGGACTTGCAGCGATGAGCGCTGAACAGACTTGAAGGAAAGGAATGTGCCAAACCTGATACTGCATTTTAGACGATGAGCATAGTTTTTAAAGCCCCTCAGAGCACTGGCGGACTCTGAGAGGGTTTTTGTAACCGCTAGAAGAAGTTACAACAGTTATGTTCCAAGTAGAAAATGTTATAAAACCCAGTAATGATAAAAATGCTAGTGCAGCCTTTCCCCCTTTATTTGTATTTTTTCCACATGGAATGAGAGCATGCACGGTTGTCCAAACAGCTGGAGTTCCACCGATACCAAGCTGAGGGTTTGCCCCCAGTGTGACAGCTGCAGAAACGCTACAGTCTGTCACTGAATGACCACACAGACTCTGTCTGCGTCATGTCTCTCTTGGAACACACTTAGGAGCAGAAACTCTACTCAGAGTGGGATCTGAACATTGTACAGTGCAAACCTGTACTAGATCAAGCCAGGGACATTGCAAATAGTGGAGTGAATGCATCCATGTAAACCCTTCTAACTAGCCAACGCCTGCTGGCCTCTGACAGAGCCATCAGGGTCCTTCCCCACTGGAGACGGTAGGTATCCCCAGTGCCACCCTCTCCCCGTCTCTACCAGGTGTGTGCAGTCTCCACCACCCCACTCTCCAACTTGCAGCCCTCAACTCTCAGCTCAATCTGGCAAAGGTGGATCTTCAAAGTGGTGCGTGGGAAGCAACGGAAATAAATCGCTTGACCACTGCTACTGGTCACTGTATCTCCCCATGCACCACTTCAAAAATGAACCTTGCTATCTCTAGTGTCACTTGCGAAGTCCCCTTGTGAGGGGTAAGGGTAAAAATGACAGGAATGGGAATGAACTGGATCTTCAGTCCAGAGAAGTCAACAGCAGGGGGAGGTTTAGCAAAGGTTCAGGGGGTTGCCGCTCGGCTACTCACCAGATTGACACACACATTGATCAGAGACCTAAGGTGAGGCAGGAAGGATATGATTGGCTGCCTCTGAAGTGTCAAACAAACCCCTTCAATCAAACTGCTGGCAGGCTCCCACTCAACCTGGCGCCTGCAATACAACAGTAGGTGCCGTTAGCCACGGGCCTCCTGCCCCCCACCAGACGCTCGCAAACACGGCGACCGACACACAGTGACGCCCACAGAGGAAACGTTTCAGACAGCAGCGACGTCCAAGGTGAGCACAAAGTGCGCAACAGAGAAAAGGTTTTACCCACGCAGCTCAGGAAAGGACAGAGCCACAGAGCACACTGGGCACTGCAGAGAGACAAGAAACGTAGCAGAAGGGTCCGTGCGAGCGACACGAGCCCCCTCACAACAGCAGTGGTGGATGAGTGTGTTTCACTCCCTGACGCATCTCTCCAACAGACGGTGAACGAAAGGGAGCCACCAGACAGCTGTCTCAGGTGTGCTGTGTGGGGAAAAGGTCTGCTGGGCCACGCTCCCAGCTGAGAGCGACTCCTCCATCTCTTGTGGCTTGAGGAGGCTCTCACGGAAGGGAACAAATCCCTCTGTAAGCTTTGCAATCTAGTTTGCTCTGCCAGAACGACTCCCAGACACAGCCTGCCCTCACCATAAACTGGCCCAGCAGTGCAGTCTTGCCCTTCATCACCCTGTGCAGGAGGGCGGTTCCTTCCCTACCAGCACCAGCATCCCTCATTCCAGGATCCTTTCATCCCTGACGCTTTGCTTTTTTTAGCAAAACAGCTTTTAGGGCTCGTGACAGATGCTGACTGGAGTCCTTCCTAATCACAAGCAGACACAGCACAGGTAACATCAAAGTGGTTCACACCTTCATCTCAGGGCCTGACTCTTTGGAGCAAGTACAGTTCTGAAGCTAACATCTGACTGCGCACTTATTGGGACAGAAAGACAAGGCTTGCATAACTTGTTAGCTCAAGACTTAACAATATCCTAGTCAAGCTCCTCAGTAGACTTCCTGGAGACACAGGGGGGATCAAGTGTTCACTACGTAAGTCCTTATGCAGACCAACATACACTTCAACTCTGGCTCCTGGGGTCTGGCACCCAGCCTCATCTCTAAGAGACTTCCTGGCGCAATGATGCCTAAATGTAGTTGCTGGATGTGGTCCAGCGGCTTTGCTGTCTCTGCCCCTTTGTGTACAGAAGAGCAGCTTCAGCCAGGCATAGGCATGGGCACAGACAGAATATGAAGGGAATTTTAATTTAGGGGCATTTATTCCACTTACACAAAGAGGAAAGATCTTCAGGAACAGGAAGACCCCTAAGCTGTCTTTGAGGCAGAACAAAGTATGAGCGAGAAAAGAAAGAATGAACGAGAAGCAAGCAAGACATGGCAAAGAATCAAACTAACAGGAAGAAGAAGCATCGAAATATCTGCCTCAAAACTCCCTACAAGGGCAGGAGTTTCTGAAAGCAGATTGTTAGCCAAAGGAAAGTGACAGTGAGTGGTGCCAGAAAGAAGAGATCACCTCCCTATTATTTGCTCCATATAGGGTACACATGATTCCCACTGGGACCTGAAGTTCTGTATTTGGGTCCTAAATTCTGATATTCTCTAACATCATTTGGCTTCTCAGCTGAGACTGCCAACAAAGTGACTGATGCAAGCCGTTGAGGACATACGTCCATGAGGGTGACCGAGACCAATGACTCTTCTTACTCAGATCACTGGAAAATCCACAGAGCTGAGAGATTTTACACTACCCAAGCTGGATTTGTATCGCTGGCTCCAAAGTAGAAATGCTGCATACTGAATAGTTCTTAGAGCCACAAGAGCCTGTACCATAGTGCTGCTATGTGATGCACTGGGCTTTCACGAGATGCATTCGATGCAGCTCTGTTCCCTTTACTAAGGAGCATTCAGAAGCTACTGCACAGCTCCAGACTAGTTTTACCTTTACAGAGTAATCTCCTCAACTCACAGCTAAAATAAATAAAGAGGCTAGTGAGATGGTACAAATCTGAAGACTTATTCTGGAGAAGAAAAAACTAGATTTCTGGAAGTCCTCTCTATAGTTCTCCATAACCGTGCATTTCTTCCCTTGCTACCAGAAGACAGCACAAAAATGTCAACATAAACGCACACTTACAGAGATAAAAAACATCTGTGCATTTTCATTTTTGTAAAGGTTCACTCCAACACGACAGTTTTAGTAGATGACATACCCACACTTCAAGGCTTGCAACATCAGAAACGGACCCCAGAGGGTTTCCGTTATACCTGCTCACCTCAGAGTAGGCATCTTGTGAATTTTATTGAACATACGATCCAATCTCTTTAAGATGAGGATAAGGGCAGGTCTCACCGCCTCAGCTGTCCAGTCAGTGATAGGCAGCATCTCCATGATGTAGCGCCGGAGACCTCGGCTTTCCATTGTCTGCGTGTCATACGGCGCCAGTTTCAGCAGGGAATGTGCGATTTCTGCCAGTCTAAAAGGACAGATTTTTAAGAGGAAGATCAAACACAACTTGCATTTCTCTACATATGCCAATGAACAAACAGGTAAATCTTCAGTAGCCTTGGGAAAAGAAAAAGATGCAGAAGTCAAATGTGCTGCTATTTCAACTCTTACGCCTGATACCACAGTTCCTGGTCTGTTAAGATTCTTTTTCTGGAATCACTGTTTATATTTATGTACACGTGACTGGTCTAAAGAATATTTTACATTGATGTTAAATGCATCAAAGGAACACCAGGAATCACAGATTTGTGTGGCTAATGACAAAGTACCTGAGCTGTAGGTAAGACTACAACATTGCAAACGCCTGTGTAATACAGACCTCACCTCCCCTGTATGCCCATTAATGAGCAATTTGTTTTGGTTTTACGCTTGTTTTTCAGCGTCACCACTTTAAGAGGTCTTACCATGCAATTTTCAGGTGTTACATTTTAAAAATGTGCGTCCCCATAGGTTTACACAGCGCGTACTTTATACGATTACTCCCTGCAGTGTTGATTTGTTTCTCCTAACACCTCTACAGATTGTGTTGCCGTTGCTTCTTCTAACCCTCCCAGATGGCCTCGCCGATGGCATTTTCTGTGTTGACTGTGAGATACCATGGCAGCATTTAACTTACGCTTGCAGTTTGACAAAGACCGACTGAAATGCTGGAACACTGCAGTAGACAAAGATAAGCAATAAAGCTACATCTACTAATAAGGGGGATAGAGACCTGCATAGTCCCTGAAACACCGCTAGACTTTGCAGTGGATGATTACAGCGCAGTGCTATTCGTACTGGGGGGGCTTCTTCTGAAATGCCTTCAGTTAATGGCACGTACTTGTATTCTCTTTAAAATCTGCCTAGCGATACCAAGGGTGATGAGTTCCTCAGATTAAGCAAAAGTGCTATAAAAGTGTTTCTTTATCCAGTATTTATTACTGCTTTTTACAACTACTTTGTCCTACTATGGAGTAGGTCTGTTTCCTTAAACACCAGATAATTTAAGTTAGCATATAATTACACTTCTTTCTGGCAACACAATATCTGTGGCACATAATGGTACAAGTAAACTTTCTTATGCATTATGAAGGGCAGGATCCATCTCATCCAACTCGAGACATCAATCTCAATTAATCTTCTAGCTCCGTTCACGCAGAAATAAGCAAGCTGGGAAATTCTATCTTCCTGAAATACTGGGATAAACAGCTCATTGGATGTGCATCTGCCTTTTCATTGGGTCCAAAAAGATCTTTATGACTATCACAGACTAAACTAGAATTGGGCGAGATGAGTCCTGCCTGCAGTAATAAGCATGTTATCTTGTTTTCTGAAGCCTCTGCAATGGCATCTGTCAGCCTCCCAAGACCATGCCTGTCACATCCCGTTCTGGTAAATCTGCTTTCTACTTAGAACTAAGGTTTTTTCCTACAGCGGTTAAATCCTGTCAGTGACATTAATTTATGTAAGAATCAAGATGATGTTTGCTTTTATTTAGGGCTAACTATGATAAAGCAATTCAGGTTCCAAGCCTAGTAAAGCAGTTTTTTCTAGCACTTTCCAGGAGACATAAGAGAGTCAGAACACAACTCATTATCTTCTGCAAATCAACCCCTTAGTTTTACTGCTGTAACCTTTGACCATGAAAGGCCTATCTTGAAAAGAATGTGGCATTTGTCAGCTACTCCTGCATGACTATTTCATAGAAATCTTCTCACAAGAAAGTATCTGTCCAGAAAATATACTACTAACACCTTCTGTACATACGGATTGAAGTTTGTTAAACTCATCTTTTAAGAGAGAGACATAAAATAGTTTAAGAACAATTAAACTCAATTAATCTGGAATATGTAGACACGAATTTCCCACATTACTGTTAAACTGCAAATACTTCTGGTAGTACACTAGAGCATTCTTATGTTCCATACACATGTAACTAACACTAGGATAGGAAAAAGAAGCAAGACCCTTACTTTGCACTGAGTAAAGTTCACTCATCAGACACATGTTCCTCACTCCTACTGAAATAATAAAAAACCCCCAACATGTCTAACCAAGAACATAATCTGTCCCGAGAGTCTCATCTTTGTTTCCAACACAAGGTTAAGGTTCTTATCTCAGGCTTCTGTTGCTAAAAGTCATGGAGTTTGTAACGCAGCTGAACATGTATTGTTTTCTGGGGCTTGTGTCCCTTGGGAAGAAGGTAAAGGTGGCACTGCAAAAGCAGCCATGTCTATCCGGTTTTCAGTTTGTTTGCAACCACAGAATGACATGAATCTGTAGAAAGAGACATCTCTTGTTTAAAATTACCCTCTCAATTATTAAACATTTGCCAGAGGTGGGGAACAGGCAACACTCAATTCACATGCAAACACACAGCCCAAACAAAACCCACCTCCCAACTCCCAAAGGAACTCGGCGCATTTTTAAAATGAGACCTAAATTAATGTCAAATACAGTTTTGTGTTCTGTAGAGACGGCCTAAATCCAAAAACCTCTGACTGACAGAATCTGCCAGCTAAGGGGCTCTGCCGTTTTTTCAAAGCACGCATGTAAAAAGTAGAAGAGCTTTTAGAGGTTTTTCCTTGGTCCGAGGGCAGGAACAGAGCTGGTCAAGTGCATTGCTAGGATCTGTCACCCTTCATCTTCCTTTACGGGGTATTCCTGAGGGAAAAGTGTAGCACTTGGAGGGACAATTCCCAGCCAGAATGGCCTCTTGGGGTTCAAGGTAAATTACTGTTAAGGTGATTCTGATTCACTTTTGAGGCCCGTCCCAAACAGCTTAAGATATCTTTGCTATCTTTCCTATTTACTTTAAAACTCTACTAAGCATTAAAAAAAGCCTCTTGGTATTTAGCTATTCTGTATTTAAAGAATGGTCTTGCAGTATTTCTCTGTCTCATAAAAGAATTCAGATAGCTGTCTCCCTGTGATGCCCCCATCACGGGCTACACTAGGACCCCCTCATATTAATCCCAGTTTTCCTTCCAAGCAGTGCCAGTCAGAACAGCACTAACTGTGGCTCACTCAGAGAGGATCTGTGCTGTCTTCATCGGGACACCTCTTACCATGAAACAGCTCTAATGCGTTTGTTTCCTGAGGGCATACTATGTGAGAAAGGGGTGAAAATGAATGAAAAACTGACCACAGAATCAGGTCCATTCCCTCTTGTCCTAGCTTTTGTTGTCTTTAACATCTGGACAAACTTCTCAGTAGCCTCTTATGCTATTCTGTGTTTACTATGAACAGCAAACAGAGAAGAGAATCAGGTCCAAAGTGCTGAAAAGCCCTACCCTCAACTTCTTCTAGGTCAGCACCACGTGAAACAGTTTGCAGTGAGCATTCAGCCAGCAAGCCGGGCTCGGTGCTGCACTTTAACAAAAGACTTGTGCACCTGCTGTGCCCCACACTGAGGTGATGGTCCCGTAAATGCCCTCCCGCCTGTATTTAATGCATTTATGCAACACAGCGCAGTGGTTGCTCTGCCTTTCGTGCTTGTTAGCAGCTGGTTCTGATGCACAGTGTCACAAGAGAGGGTAAAGGCCATATTCAGCCAGCTAGGCAGCTTCCCCACCCCTTGTCCTGCAGAGGAAGGACACTGCTCTGCCCCTCACTGCAACTTACTCTGATGTATCAGATGGGCTTCCAGAGAGCTACTTCATCCACTGGAGACGGGGGTCTGAATGAGACCAGAGGAGAGCATATGAAACCCTCCTTATACACAAGCAGTATCAGGTACAATCTAAGGAACATCCAAAACAAGCTCTGCGTGTTTCAGACAGCAGCGTGCAACTGCACTACCAAAAAGTGATCCCATCTGCTATTATGAAAAATTAACAGCTAAAAGAAAGGAATCCCCCTGAAATGAATAAGTAAAAGCAGAATGCCTTTGGAATACCTCATGTGAGACTTCACATCCAGCAGCTCCAGAGAAGTCACTCGGGGCTCACCAGCCAGATTCTGCAGGATCTTCAGTCTCGGACCACAGTGCTTGTAAAACTCTGTGCAAATATTCAGCAATGACTCCCGCGGTCTCCTGAACTCCTCTCTGGCAATTCGTTCATCCAGCTCCTCTCGGGGAAGACCCTGTCCCTCCTCCAGCAAGTGAAGGTTCTCCCTGGGGGATATAAAACAAGAAAAATAGGAAGTGTCACATGCAGTGGAACAGCAGGGATAGAGTATAACCACCTCCCCAACTTGTTTTTGTAACAGATGCTTTCCACTGCAATTGTAAAGAAAGATAGTTGCATCTGCAATTAAAAAAAAAAGGGAAATTATAATCTGCAAAGTCTTGTCAGAATGTAAATAATTTATACGTGAACTATCCCTTGCTACCCTCCCCTGAAAAAAGGCCACCTGTCACAGCACCAGTGGGTACGAGCCGGTGAACCTGGGAGCTGCTGGGGAACGGTTCATCACATGTCAGGGAAGACTGGATGGAGATTTTACTGTACCTGATAAAGTGTAGCTTGGCTCCCTGTTGTGGGTACCTGGAGAAACAGAAGAAGTGCAGTTGTAAAGAGCAACTCAAAAGTGCCTAAAACTGTTGCCTTTCTGAAAGAAGGTGACACTGTTCTAGCCCAGAGGTGTACTCGCCATGGGCAGGGCGGTATTTTGTGTTACTGGAACAACGGTTACACGTACTTAGTGACCATATTGAACAGCCTTTACCTCCCAGCTGGCAGGAAACAACAGATTCCTATAGCTACTGCCCTTGTCATGCAAGGCAAAATTCAAGCTTAAAAACCATAGCCCTCTTTCAAGCAACTTCTCTTGCTGATTTTCACCCCAGTGCTCAGTCTGTTTCCTGACGCCGGAGCTCACCTAGTGGAAAGAATACCTCAGCATGGGTTTTTTTTTTGTTTTATTGTCATATTCTATTGCCACTTCTTGTTGAGAAAGCATTAACAAACCCTGCAGCACTTGGCTAACACGTCCAAGGCTGGAACCATGATCATTCTACCATCATGAGACTCCTGCTGTTGCTAGCAGATGTCTGCTGCAATGTTAACACAACAGAAGAAACAAGGGCAGGAGACATGGAGCAGTACAAAAATATTTTGGATCAGAGACTGAACATTTGATAATCAGAAAGATCTGGAAATGTAAAACAAGATGCCTGAGTCACACAGCACCAGGAGTCTTCACATTGCCTGTCAGCAGATACATAATAACCGCTCTCCAAATTCAGCAGAGAAATAATAACGCTCTGCTTTCCATTAAGCCTTATTTTCTTAGGCTGGGCAATCTCGCAATGCAAGTTAAATGGCACAACTTCAGACTTGAGCGTGAAGGGGTTATCTGCTTCTCAGATCCACAACTGCAAGTCAAAGCTGTGTTTCATCCATGCCTGAACTGGTCTTAAAGTAACAGACTGATTCCAGCAGTTACCAACCAAGGTGTGTCCAGTATACAACTATAAATCGACATAACAGCCCTTTGATGAGGGGACAATTCCCTTTCCAGGTGAGCGCAGATGTTCAGATCTGAAGCCCAGTAAGGCATAGCCTGGCCAGGAGAAGGCTGGGCTGCCCAGAACAGTAACCAGTACCACAAAGAAAACCTTCATAATCCCAAATGCTTGTGGGTGGATTTTGTAACAAGATTTCTTAAACTCTTGCTCTATGACTGAGTAAATTGTCCAGTGGCCCTGTGTAACCTGCAGCAGCCCAACTGGAATGGCCAGTTTGGCCAAGGAGCGGTATTACAGTCTGCGAGTGCCTCCTCCTTCCTTATTTCCTTCTTCCATGTGAAGGTTTTTTTGTGGTGTTTTTTTCTTTTTTTAAAAAAGGACAAAAATATTCCCAGTTATTCTTCCCCTTCTCTCGAATTCTCTGCCACCCACTCCTTTGCTATCTGTAACTATAAAAAGCCTGAGACCAATATGGAGGTAAAAATTATAGAGACTGTAAGCAAAGGAAAAGGAAACAGGAAAAGGAAGAAAACTGGAGGAGGTGCCAGTCTCTGCAAACATCTAGTCTGAGCTCATACTCTGCTCAGTTTCTCAGAACAAGCCCAGAAGCATCAGACCCTTCTGCTATCCAAGTGTGCTCTGCCCAGTGGTGGCTTTGACAGTGGACTCAGAAGGAAGCAAAGCAGAGAACTGAGGGACACAGTTCCTTTGTCAGTGTACTTCTAGAGTGCAAATAGGGAAATAAAGCAAAAGACATTTAGGATGGGCATCCTCTGTTTTGATTCTCCTCAGTCACATGGTTATAAACTAAAAATTCTAGTCTTGGGGATTTTGGTTACTGTCAGAAATGCAGTCCTGGGCTATGTGCTCTTCTTATCTGACTGTTTCCTCTCAGTATCTGGAGCACTTCCTCAGACAGCTGAGGAGGTGCTCCAAGCACTCTGGGCAATGAGATACTACCTTACTCAAAAAACCCCCTGAACAGATGTTCTGGAAAACGTGAACGAAAGAAAAGCCCACTGACTCACCTGGTGTTCACACCTGCTGACATGGTGTGGTTTGCTGTTGTGGTCCCTTTATGGCCTTGGTCACATCGACTCATCTGTGGGGCTGTCATAGGCCTGGCAAAGGGAAGATGAATCGCACAGTAAAGACTAAATCTAACAAGTGCACTGAAATTCTGCATGTGATCTGGTGAAACCTGGCACTAATTTTACCATGTCTAAAACTCAACCATTATTCAAGCTAAGCTGCATACCGTGGCCTACTGTGCGTTCCCTCTCCCCACACTGACAACCAAATGCAGGCTCAGACCTTTGAAGCACGTGGGTTACCTGGTGAGAACTTCTACACTGTACAAGAGGGCCTGCAAAGAGGTGGCAAGGGCAGCCATAGCAGCTATCTCCTCCCGAGCTGCTGTCACAGTCTCCACTTGAGAGGTTTGTCGCTTCAGTTTCTGCAGGTAGCAGGGAACCAGCGCTTCCAAGACCATCAGCATCTGGAGGCTGGAAAAATAATCAATACTTGGTCAGGTTTATTTTTATCAGTTCTGAAACTCGCATCAGACAGAGGCTTTAGTTTCTCTCTGAGGATGCCTCAACCTGTCACAAGCCTTGGGATTTCATTGCTTCTCAGTAGATAAGCAGTCCTGGGCCAAGTCCCTGGGATCAGGGACTTCAGGGGGAAAATTAACTGATGCATGAAACAATAATAATAAAAACAATCTGAACATCTGGGTATCTTCTGAATATGTCATCCATTTTCAGACATTCATTTTCCTTTCCAAAGACACCTTTTTTTTCTGGTTCCCTCTTGGAAACCAACCTTTTTGCTTTAGCAGTTTACCTCCCCTCTCTCCATACCTTCCTGTTCTTTCCAGTTGCCTATTTCCCTCCCTCCAGTTCCCCCTCCATGGCTTCTCTGACAACAGAAACCTGCAGGACACAGTGTGATCCCCACTTGGAAGTACAGCTTAGGTGTTGCTGCTCAGGCTGCTCTCCAGCTTAGCTGCAGCTGGCGGCTGGCAGGATTTGGAGCTGGTGCCCTAGAAGAGGTATCGACAGGCAGAGGCTTGGCCTCACAGAGAAGCCGCGTGCTTGGAATGCTTTTCTGTCTCCTCTGCCTCCATTTGTCAGCCTTGCTTTTGCATGCCATGTGCAGCTTTTATTCACAAACCAAGAAAACAGATTAGCACCTTCTGAAGGATTCAGGAGCGTAGGCCACCACTGTCACACACAGCTTGATGGCTTCGCTGATGGAAAAGGTCAAGTCTTCATTGCCATAGCAGAAGTCTGAGGGAGTAAAGCCAAATGAGAAGCCTATCACACAAACATACTGAATAGAAAAGGAGCTAGCACACTTCTTTTTCCACCCTTAATTGCCTGCTTCTCATGTTAACGATCCCCAATAGGCCCTTGATTTTTGACAAAATCTGACTACATGAAGGGAACATGCTGTGCTCCCACTTGCACCCCACCGTCCAAGGACTCAAGAGGTGAGAAACAGCTCCCAGTAGGTCAAATGACTGCTAAGCATAAGGCCTACAGCTGCCTCTGGAGTCCCATTTCAAACATCACCCATCACAAGCAAAATCCTAAGCTCATACATGACAAGGACACATGCCAACTTAATGACAATTTTTTAGGCTCCCTCTGCTTTTCCCCAGATGTTTCCACCACACTAAAATGACACCAATACACCACTAATGACAGAAGATAGTTTTACTTCTAAAAAATCAAGTCCCTTCTGTACTGGTAGCCACATGGATGCCAGCACAAAAGTGAGTCTGGTTTGTTAGTGATTTGAGAAGAAGTTTTCAGTAGCATTTAAGTCTTATACTACAAATATTACTTTGGGGATAATTAGTGCCAGGCACCAAGAAACCAAAGTATCTAAAGAATAATATTTGGAATACAACTACAGTCCTGTTTTCAGAAGTGACTGTGGTATACAGGAGCCCAAGTCAAAGTTAAGGTCCCAAAGCGTGCAAATCCCTTTGGACAATGGAACTTGGAACTCAGATGTTTTAGATAATTCTGATCTTCATATGGAAAATACCAGGCGTACAACAGTCCACAGTCTCACACGTGGGAATTTTCAGAGATGCCTTTCAGTAACCCTCCACAGAAATCCCAAAGATTTTATATAAATGTTTACTACAATCCACCAAGAGGAAGAATTATCTTCCATTTCTTACCATTTTATATTATAACTTGTGATATAATTGTGCAGCATCATAAAATCCCAGTATATAAGACCGCTTTAAGGCCAGACAGGCTCCACAGTTCATCAAAACACGTGTTATTTAAGGGAAGTGCTAATTTGGAAGATAAGTTGAAGATCCTTATAAAAATCAGCAAAAATTACTTCCCTGCAAATCACAAAGCAGCCAAATTCTTAAACGCTGCATTGCATGGATAACTATCGAGAGACACAGTGTCCTAGACACATCATGCAGGTGTATACATCCTGCTTTGTGATAAATCAACACCCCCCCTCAGCACTCGGTACTGCTGAATGTCTGAATGGCATCCATCATTTACTAGACACGGTCTGCCCACGGGAGAGGATGCTTTTGTTTCCTGCCCACATAGAGCAGAGGAGAGGATGACACTGATCTTGTCAGCATGATACAATTTATTAGGCATCTTTATTCTTCACCCACACACGATACAATTCAAAATGCCAGGGGTTAGTCTCAGACTAGTGGGCTCAATGCAGATAAAGTAGCTTTGGAATAAATTGCAGAAAATACCAAAAGGATGGTGGTGATAAAGCCAACCTAAAAGCCTCACGAGGCATCAGACTCATTCTGGGAGAAGAAAAGGGCCCTGCACAAATGCATGTTGAATCAATAAACAACAAACCAGGATTACTAAATAAAAGGTGCTTTGCTGTTACCTAATGACTTGAGAGGCTTTTCTGCTTTCACCAGCTCCAAGATGTCCAAAATGTCTGGAGTATCTCCCTCTAGAGACTGCAGCAGGTCAAACAGGCACTGAGCTGACACTCCTTTGCTGGTTCCATTGTTTGTAGCATCCTGTTTCAACAACAGACATTCATGGTCGGTTTTCTGAGGGCCTGTCTGCGTCCCAGGAATCTCTACCTGGAGCTGTGGGTAACCTTTTTTTTTGACAAAGGGCCCCCATGGAGTTCAAGAGCGTACTTCTAGCAAACAGGCCATGCCTGACTCAAGGGATCGATGCTACAGTGGAAGCATGATCTGAGAACTGCACACAGCTTTACTTCCCAGAAAGAGCAGATCTCTGCTGCCCTGCGAAGGAGAAAGATGTGCGTGCTTACAGTGTATGTGCAGTTAGATCTGGCAGTCCCACTTCAAATTAAAACTCCATTAACTTGTTTTAACTCACTAAAGTGTTAAAAAGTAATCAGTGAATATTTCCAAACATGGCTAATCCAGTCTCATCGTTCACGTGTACTAAAACTTGGCATCAAGCTTTTCGTTCCTATTGCTGGATTCTAAGGAAGGATTTGCATTTAAAGAGTTACAAATCATTATTGTCCTTTTATAACCTATTACTACACGGAATTAGGAAGTGAGACCGCATTTACTAGCCTGGATACCTGTGGCCTGTTATCTCAGCATCCTGCTCAATCAGCTGGTGAGCAGAAGCACACAGAAATAAGTTCACGAAAGGGTTCTGTGCTGCACCAAGTAAGCACACGTTCAGCGAGCACTGTGCTGCTGCTCCGGCCGTTTTCTCTCTGTGATCCCTGGCGGGGGCTGGCTGCATACACAGGCTTCCCCACGCTGAGTCTGGGGAACGGGTTGTACTCACAGGGAACTCCAGGAGAGGGGCCACGCTCGCGAACAGCTGCAGAATGAAGGGCTTGCGATGCAGAACGTAGAACTGGCGGCACGCAAACTCGATCGCTTGGCGCAACTGCGGGTTGCTTTCGTAGTCCGCGTATACCTGAGCAAATGAAAAAGGATGTGGAAGTACTACTCCAGCAGAAGGGCTCCTCACCTCCTGAGCCCAGACTGAATCAACTACAGCCCGGTCATTCCTGATGTTTTCCTAACATGTTTGTAAAGATGGAGACTTGATCGCCCTCCCTGGCTATGCATTTCAAGGACAAAGCGACCTTAGAAAAAAGGGTTGCTTGTCATGCTTGAACCTTCTCTGTCACAGCTTTTGTCCATTATTTTTCCTCCTATGTACCAGAGGTAGATTCCTTCCCTCTCCTTCCTAGAAGCACCTTACTTGTTTGCAGCCAGTTAGTGCATCTTCCCCAGTCTTCATTTGTTTCAGTTAACCAAATCCCAGCTCTTTCAGTCCTTTCTCACACGATACGCTTTCTAGATGTACATCCCTGCTCCAGTCTGCACTCTCTTCCGTTAACTGATGGGTTTTGTGAAGTGCTCACAGCTGGACAGAGCCAGCACTTCAAGTCAGGAGAGCTGCTGACTGGAGCACCAGAATTATTCCATGTTTCTTTCACAAGACACAAATCTGTACAGTCACCCCAGAATGACCTTTGTGATATTTTCTTTTTCTTTTTTACCCTTCAGTAGAAGGACACCGTTGATTCACGTTTAACTTCAGATCTGTAACAACTCTAACATTCTGTCCTGCAGAAGTGCTACCGAATCAGCTACTTTCCCTTCCATATTTAGGTGAGTGATTTTTCATAAGTGAGGCCCTTCGCTTGTCCAATCTGATCAACATAATCTGTTTTGGTTTTTTTCTCCTCCTTTTTTCAGATTGCATTTCCAGTGTGTCAAGATAATTTAACTCCTTAGCCTGCCCTCCAACACACTGACAGTTCCGCCCGCTTTTAAGATATTTTAAGGTTTTTAGCGTGGCATTTCCTTCAGGGCTGGCCACTGAACCATGCAGCCAACATGGTGCCAAAGACGTGGGATTTGTTTCTCTGTTATGTCAACAGTATAAACTGCTAGGGACAACTTCCCCGTGCTTCCTCCTCCTGTCCGTTTCAATTGCCCATCTGCACTTCTCTGCTGGGACAAGTCTGGAGGAGGCTTGAGGTGGGGGTAGGCAGGATTTTCTTGCTATTTGCTGGCAACAGGTAATGATGAGATTTTATGGTGATGCAAAAGTCACATTACTGCACGTGGCACTTGAAGGTTTCTAAAAAAATTATTAGCTTGCAAGACCTCTGCAGAGAGGTATTCACTGTTCAGTAGCCCGGTAGGCTGAAGAGATGAGTATGTCTTTAATACAATCAGATGCTTCTAGCATGCTTAGGAGGACAGTCAATCCCCATGGCCTGTTAATGGCTGGTTCAAGCCCAGAAGTGGTAGAAGAATTTGTGATAACCACAAACAAACAATCTCATCTTGGGTGCCTCGAACAGAGATGTGAGGGTCTGCAAAAACAAACAAGCTCAGCAACGCTTGGGTTTCCTTTTGGAACTGCTTTTTTACCTCCCAAGACTGGTATTTTATTAATTCAATAGTTGACAATAATTGGCAAGGGGGATTAGATAGGAAAGAATTACAAAACGAATTGATTTTGATACGAGAAGTGAAAACGAAGAGAGAGTCCTTCACAGGGCCAAATGGGTACTGTCAAGTACTTCAGATTAAGTTATTACATTATTTTATTTCAAAACATACTGTCTCTAGGGAATAAACCCATGCACTGCAGACCTAGATCCAATACACACCTACCTAGCCATGTCAGGCATTATACTGGAGCTTCCAGTTACTAAAGAGTTTGTTTACATAGCTAAGTTCATCACTGGGCCTAATTATTGTGCTTTATTAACTGTGTTAAAATGAACATACTGAGGGATGTCATGGGCATTGCTGCTTCTATAGACACAACAGTTTTTTTCTGTATTTCTATTGTAATACTAAATTTCTATTCAGATACAGTCTTCAAGCCACGCAGAAATAATCTTGCTGTCTGTAAAAGAATATTTATTTAATTAACTTAAAGATGAAAAGAAAATGTAGCCATTTACTCAAGAAGAAAAGAGAATGTAGTCCCAGGAATGCTGATTTGGGCCATCCCACCCTGATCTGTTGTCTTCTTGGGAGCCCCTACATCTGTAATCTCACCAGAACTCAGCAGTTTAAGGTTTCTCAATTAACAGTCTCCATTAACACTAATGATAACAAAGTGCTTCCTTGGAAGCCTTCCCTCGTACTGTTCATGGAGATGGCTCACCTGCAACATGCTGGGGAGGACCCACTGGTACCCGCTGAGGGAGAAGAGGTGGTTAAAGTGCACAGCAGTGTTGATGACGGTGGCAGCGTACTGCCTCAACAAGGCACTGTCCTCAGGGTGCAGGATCAGGGCACCATTGAAGACGTTCAAGAACAGCATGATCTCATCCCCCCAGGGGAACTCACTGGGCATGCCAAGGAACATCTCCTCCAGCAGCTTAATCCACAAGCTTTTTTGAAGAGTGTCCAGACCAAAGAGCTCTTTCCCAGCTGTGGGGGAGAAGAGGCAACAGCAATCAACTCTGTCCACCACAGCCAGCCTCACAACATTCCCAGAGGCCAGAGGCCCTTCCAAAGAACCATCCCACAACACTGACTGTTGTTCCGTCTTTTAAAAATTATTTCACCCATCCTGTACTTCTGGAAGTGCCCAGAGGGCTGGAGCAATCCTTGACTGAAAACAACACGCATGAAGACAAAGAATGATGAATACCACACAGCTCATTAAATCTGCTCCTCACTGGTTGGAAATTCTCCTCTCAAAAAGTGAAAGCAGATCTAAGCTTGTACCTGCATCATCTGCCTCACACAACCTGAATGGCTGTGTGGATTTATGCTGAATTCTTGACCTTCGGCTGTCCCACACGTTGGAGAACATTGATGCAGAGTTACAATAATGCTTCTGAAAGTGAGTGCCTCTAGGGCCTGTTACGGAACGTGCCAACGCTCACCATCCTGCAAGAGTGGCCTGTGCAATCCCCAAGTCAGGCTGGGATGTACATGACTTTCAGGGCAAAGTTTCTAAGAAGAGGCTGTTTCCACATCCCCGCTGCAGAATTTGCTCAGTCTCCATCGGAAGTCCATTGCTTCCTCAGAGTGGATGGCAAAGGATTCCGAGCAATCCTTTTTAGGTGCAGTTATGCTACTGGACGCAGTATTCCAGCTGTAATCTCATGCATAATTCTAATACATAATTGTAACTTCTTCTGATTTGGGCCCAAAGAAAGTAGGTTTGTCTGGAGACCTCTAGCAGCAAAGCCCCTTCTGCTGCTGTGGTTGCAAACCATCAGCTATGTATAATTTTCCCTAGGAAAAGATTTGTCCGCTTTCAGTAACGCCACAAGCTTGTGTGTTTCTACGTCAAATGAAGCCTGCATGTTTCTAAGGTAAATGAAGAGCCTCACAGAAACCTTCCCAGGCCTGTACAACCACCAGAGAAAGCTATCAAAAGGCCATACCTTGGGGATCACTGAAGAGGGAGAACTCGGCATCAATGGCACTTCGGGGAAATGAAGGCAAGCGGAGGAGGTCCTCCTGGAGCATAGATACGTGGGACTGCTTGTGAGCAGTAGGGATTTTCTGTGTCAGTGATATGAGGAACAACACCCGCCCCACCTCTTCTAGCTTGCGGGTGAACACCTGAGAGAGGAAAGAGACGCGGCTCAGAATCAGTCCAACCAAAAAGTTTTTTACAATGTATATGCACTTTTCTAAGGTAGCTTCCATGGCTTTCTCTGAAGGGAGGGATGCTGCACTCACGGCCGAGAGGATCCTGCTGACATTCACAGTGCTACCGCTGCACCCTTTTGCTAGACTTTGTGTGACCTCTGTTCTTCAGCCCAGGACCATGTTTGTAAAAGAGGCTTTAATGACACTTTCTAGTTCAGTCTTGTGGAGGATCCTGAGTGGTTGTCAAACACTATGCAACTGTGCCACGCGGTCTTTTGTAGATTCATGTAAGCTTTGCCAGCTTTATCGCTGCTGGTTTACACCAACTGGGAAACCAAGTTCCGTCCTAGCAGCCTCCTTTGAACTTCTGACTGCTAGGACTGGTCAGACTAGCTATTTTCTTTTGATGCTGAAAGTAACCACGAGGCAGAGTGACGCTCAGTGGTAGAAGCAACTGTCTTTGGAAGCAGTTTTGAGACAGCTCTTAGGTACTGGGATGAAGCCAAAACTTGAAGCATGTGGCCTAACACGTGACAAAACTCAGCTTCCCACGTCCTGCAGTTGCTATGACCTTGCTCTGAAGTGCACTCAGCTTAGAATTGGGTTCTCAATTAACCAATCAATCAACAGCAAAGAAAGTACTTTTCCATGGACTGCTGCTCTGTGGGTAGACTCTACAAGGCTGTTCTCTTTGCTGCATCTGGCTGTTGTCCAGCAACTTCTTGCATGACTACAGAGAGGCCGGTAGATGCTTGATTTAAGTTCTAACTTAGAAATATTTTAGCTTCTAAGTACTCTAGAAAAATGTGGGATGTGAAATAACGCCTTGACAAAACTGGACAGGCCATTTGAATCTTTTTGGGTCATGTAGTGCATATCAAACTCATGTGTTTGATATGTGGGACACATCTCCAAGAACCAGAGTTAGAATAATTTCTGTCGTCTTAAACTAATATACACCTGTCCAATGGCACCAGGGCAGATTTCCTGCCAGTTTCTAATTCTCCAGCAAAGCTCTCTATCTGTACGCTGCACAAGTGAAGGGATAAGAAAGGTTTATTTACAGGGTTTGTTTCTGGGTAGAGGTGTTTGGTAACAGTAAGATACCTGCTTCTGAATGAGCTCTTGACCCTTTTCTGGGTGCATCTGCACCAGGTTGAGCTGGGGAGAAACTGATCTCCGGAAAGGATAAATGTCACGGACATATGTCTGCCAGGAAAGGAAACAAGTGTATTTCAGACAAATGTAATCATAACAGCATCACTCAACAGAACTCAATAAAAGGCCCTTCTAGCCCTTTCTGAAGCTTTTGGGGAGGGACTTTCAGCGCCAGGCATCACAGAAGAGCATAAACATAAGACAAATGTGCTCATTTCTAAGAAAGCTAGACATCAATGACTTCAGAGAAAGGGACTCCACTTCTGCCTCTTTCCTCTTCTGTCAAACTCCAATCTTTCACCACACACAACTAAACAAACAATATGTGGTGCTCACAGGACAGAATTCTGCCTATTTATGAGTTGTTTGTTCTTCTTTAGATAACCCTGATGTTTAAAAAGGGACAGTATAGAAAGGACAAAGTCATCTGGACCTGACCTTTGCCTTACCTTGTTGTAATGAATAAGATTCCATCGCTTATCCATTAAAAAGTAATGAGAAGACTGCGTTTCAGGTATGTTAAAAAACTCCAAGCACTCCTGAAAGAGAAGAAAGAAAAACATCCTGTCACTTATTAGCTGTCTTGTACAAAGACCACAACATCCAAAAGAAGAATATCCAGCTAATCATGTATAAAGGTACAAACCCGCATGCCTCAGTCAGGCCAGTACGCTGTTCTGGCATTAATTCCTAATTTCCTTCCTTAATCATAAAGCACGTGAAGATGTTTGTGATAATCAAGGCATGCTGGTATCGCAGTCCTGAAGACTGATGTAACTTATTTTGATGTCTTCATATCGCACTTGTCTGGCTATATAAAGCCACAGGGCGATTGCAGCTTCCATTTCCAAACTACGCATTTTTCAAGCTTTAGTGATAGGTGATGTACAGAGACACCAAAGTTCTGACCCTTCAAAGCACTGAGATGCACGAATCCCATTAAATTTAACATAACTGGATCAACGGAAGGCTTTTACTAATCTTTTTCCTATATAGCTCAGTTAAGGCCATCTAGGAAATCTTTGGCAGAAGGGGGAACTGACCTCACATCTCCTAGATCCCAAAATATCACTGCGGCTACCAAACCATCATTTCCACTCTGATCTCGATCTTTCTGTTTAGTCTTTAGTGTTGACAAAAGCAAACATTTAAATGATTTACCTACTTATCCAAAGGATAGTATATAGCAAATACCCAACAAGCTGCAGTGTCTTCAAGTGTAGCTGCATTTGTGGGGCTGTCTGTGAGGTCATTTCTATTACCCTTTAACATGGGATCCCGTTTCTTGCAGCCAAGCTCACCTCACAGGGAGGCAGAAATGCCTGTCAGCAAAACTTCTCCCCCCCCATAGTGGAACAGGATGATCAGGCAGAATGTAGTGCTGGCATACAGGTATGGCAGCTAAACGTACTATTAAGCAATTTGTCCAGTTCAGAAACTCACTCCTACCTTCAGAAGAGCCTCAAACTGTGTGTCCTCATGGACTGGTAACTGAGTTGGGATGTCACACTCATTCTGTCCATGCACAACAAGGGTTTTTGTGCCTAAAAGAAGAAAAGCAGTTGCATTCTCCCTGGCCTCTTTAACCCAATTTCAAAAGACTACCCATGGAGGAAAAGCGATAGTTAAAATTCATCCCTGGGCAGACAGTGCCAGTCCTGTCTGGAATCCGTTATGCAGCATTAACACAGTCTCACCCTTCCACAGCTAATGGGAAATCGATCTGTTCCTAAAGGACGAGCTGGCTTTGGCAGCAACTGTCACTCTGAGGAAGGAACAAACCTAAAGGGTCAAATCTGGTTTTCAGCAAGATCTCTCTTGCTTGACTCATGACATGATGCTCTTCTTGGGCTCTCTCAAGACTGAAATGAGAGGCTGCATCAAATCAAAGTGAGTCTGAGTGGGACAGTCTTACAGTGATTGTCCTGCCAGCCTTTCAAAGCCCAACTGGCACAAAGGTATGAGTTGAAAAGACTGCTCTAATTCACATTCTGTTTGCTTCTTTTAGAGCTCTTAAAGCAGCTTTCTGAATCTCAGGGAATTAGAGGTAGAATCTACTGACTGAATCCTCAACTCACGTAAAGCTGACTTAGAATATGCAGCCATTTTCTGATCCAGTTCTCATAGATCTCCTTTTTGGTAAAGTGGGTCACGAACTTGGAGATTTAAAGACTCATTTTTTATACCTGGCATTGATGCAGTCACCAGCAGCTTCACTTCACATTGTTCCTTCTTCATAGTCTGTTTGAGATCCTTGAAGAAGAGTCCTTCTACATAACCCACCACTTCCCAAAGGAAGGTAAGTGTGGCAGAAATGGCATCCATGCCCCACTCACATGGAGTGCGGACAAAATACATGATCAGTCCTACCTGCAGGTAAATAAGCAAGAGGAATATCAGGTTATACACAAACTCTTTTAACTGCGCAGAACACTGTATAAACACAGAACAAGAATATTGCTTTTCTGCCTTTCTTCACATGGAGGGATAAACTCATTAAGTTTACATCCCCAAGATTTATGCATACTACATACAATCCGTCTATACTATTCTTCCCTTTTCTAGAGAGGATGAGGGCTGGGGACAAAACAGACTGTTGCAGCCCAGCCTTAAAAGCCATTGTAGATGAGGAAAAGGGAGAACCTCTGCAGTAAGAGACTTCCTATGCCTTCTACACTGGTGTGCTGCCACATAGACAACTCACAAACAACAGCAGGCTCCTGGAGTAGCAGAATATCTTGTCCTAACTGCAGCAAATGCATTTTCCACAAAGAGAAGAAGCTGCTAGATTTGCTCCAATATGACCGTCCAAGAGCAAAGCACTTCCTGAATTAAAATTAAGTAACATAATCAAAGGTTTCTGGCACTAGAATCCTTCTATTAGTGTACAACTCATTGTCCATGGTCCAATTAAAAAATTCATGACAGGTTGCTCAGGGGTTTAATAAAAAGTTAAAGGTTCCTTTTTCTCTCCCCAGAAGGACTGAAAGGCTGGTGTAAGCCTGGGGACTTGCACCCACAGCCAGGAGCAGATATGGGCTACATAGGAAAAATTAAAAGTATTTATTTCCTTGCAGATTGTGACGTTAACTTTTGAGGACACATGAAGGCAGAGGTGAGATTTTGGGCTGCACAGTGGACCGATAAGCTACTCACCAAGTAGTTAAAGAGGATATGAGATGTCTGGGCAGGGAAGTCTCCAATGTTCAACAAAAGCTTCCTTAACATATACATCAGCTCATCCTGGAAGAAGAGCAAATGTTTTTTCTTTCCATCACAAAATGGAGAATGGATTTCTCCCTTTTGTCCTGTCTGGCTTTGTTTCTTCCCATTTTTCCAAACTCTCCTATTCAGCTCTGTCTCTCAGTGCATGAAGTAGAACTACACGCTTCTGATTGCTCCCACATTTCCCAAATTAAGGCCCAGGGCACAGCACCCAGGTCAATGTCTTTCTTCTTTATCTCACAGAGGCCAATACCTCCTAAGCTCGTGTTATGGGCATGAATATGCACAGGACAACCCATGACAATGATACATCTTGCTGAAAGCTTCCAAGGAAAGACACCTTTTCTCTGTGTTCTGTACTCATGGTTGCAGCAGGCCTATGAAGAGATGGTAAAGCAGCAGGCTATGATAGCTCAGAGGCCTCTGAGGCTGGAGAGCATATAGCTTCCTTCTCAAAAATACTTAACAAACAGAAGTGACCCTCTGAACTTAAATAGAAGCGTTGTGGACTATGGCTGAGAAGTCTCAGGAATAGTGAGGTCACCGAGACCCAATTACTAAAGGTACCAAAAAGCAGCCTTTCCTTTTTTAAGCAGCCTTAAACCTTTCTCAAGGTTTAATATTCATCTTGTAGTCAGTGGATTAGAAGATACGGACAGTAATATTATTGATATCATACACTAAGTGTGCAGTTGAGAAGGTGGTATGGAGAGTCTCCCTGCCTTTCACCCAGTCAGAACTGGTACACGCTTCTTCCATAAAGCTCAGCCATGGCTAGAAAGCAGTCTAATAAGCCAGGGAAACAAGCCCACCCCATCTTTCAGAGAAAGCTGAATAGGGTGGCTGAAGTGCTAAGGTCTGAGCCATAGGCCCTGAATCAAAGTTGACCTATGGATAAACCCCCCAACCAAACAATATATTTTGTAGCAGTAACCATCGGAAGATTTTTTTTTTCTCTCTGTCTGGAGGTGTGCTGCAGGGCTGTGGGACCTGGCACCCGGCCTTGCTGAGGGCTATGTGGCCAAGACCCGAAATAGATAGAGATACTCCTTTGGGTTCCTCCCCAGGTGCTGGCCAGGCTTTGGGTAGAACCCAACAGGGAGGATAACACCAGATGTCCTGCATTTGAAGTTCTGAAAGTTGTTTATTCAGCTAAGGTTGTTTACTCGACTGTGTAAAAGCTGGACCCTCCTGCAGTGACTTGGGATGCCTCACCTACAAGTGGACACACTGCATCGGACTTCCCACTTGCCGGGAAAGTTTCCCCCAAATCCTCACTGCAACGGGGGCTCCCCAGTGACTGCGGACTGTCGTTACTTTACCCTGCTTGTTCCCACTGCTGCTAACCATATCATTGCAATGCTCTATTGCCTTGAAAGAGACAGCAACATCAGCCTATGCCTTTTGTGGGTGTCTGTGTTCTTTCTGTTGGCCCTGTCATTAGCAAAACAGTGGCATGGGTGTTCCATCTACATAAATGGACAAAGATAGAAGCCAAATGATGATATGGCCTCAAAGACTTTGAGCTACGTTATAATAGCAAATGTTCCTCTCCAGTGATGCCCACAGAGTGATTCTGCTTGCTGCTGTGCTTCCTTGCTCCAAGCAATGCGCACACCCACTGGGGAGAGGAAGAATTTACCTGTCGGTTGCTGATTGTGAGCTTCTCGAGGAAATGGCGCAGAACTGTAGAGGGGTCTTCAATTAAGCAGTTCCACAGGACCTGCTGAGCAACAGCACTTACTGTGGAAGAGAAAGAAAACAGGGTCAGAATCAGCTCCCCTGGGAAAGCCTTGAACTGGTACACCTAGACACAACCACCCCTAACCTTCTACCACAATCGTTAATGTTTTGTACTGCAACAACACAGGAGCCCCTTTGATGCACTAGGATTCCTGGTCATCAGTGCAGTCATCTCACGCAATAACGACAGGTCTAATATTTAAACCTTCCTAACTACTGGTGATATGACAGGAAGCACTTCACCTCTGTAGCCGTAGGAATAAAAAAGAACGAACTATTTGGATTCACCACTCCAGATGGACAGATCCGGCAATTAAAAAATATAAATTCATGTACTGTTTTTTCATGCACTGAATTCAATTTCACAGTGATTCATGGAGTGATTTTATCTGGTATTGGTGAACAGTACGAGATAGTCAGCAGGGAACTGTGTTGATCATCAACTCCCCAAAGTGTAATTAATTGCAACCCTGTGAAGATTAACAACAACAGAGCATTATGCATTATTTGGTTTTCAGTACTCAGTTCCTGATCACAAAATGACACATTTAGGTGGCTGACTACATCCACCCAAAACTGAATACACAATGTATTCAAAGCTGACATGAAGAGTGATGAGAAAGGAAGGGCGGGCATGGTCCACCATCTATACACATCTCAGAGAAACATATACAGGAAAATGCTTTATTACCTTACAAATACATCAGTGACCATAATGAAAATGTTCAAGCTGTGTATAGGTGGCTTTCTGTTTGTCATAGGATCAAAGAAATGTTGGTGGGAATAGACCCCCGGAGGTCTCCAGCCCAAGCCCTGCTTGGAGCAGGACTGTCACCTACGCCAGATTATGTCAGTCATGGCTTTGACTAACCAAGCCTTGATAACCGCTGTGGATGGAGAATCAACGCAAATTGCACTATGCTCCTGGTTATGAAGTTTCTTCCAAATTTCTAACGTGAACTTCCCAAGTTGCAACCTCTAAGTTAGAGTTCCTCTCACTCTTTGTTTCCTTTTCATCACACCGAACAAGCCCAGCTTCTGCAGTTACACCTCACAGAACACATGCCTCTTACCATCCTGGAACACCCCCACTAGACCCTTTTCTGCTTTGCAATACCTTTCTTGAATTGGGTGCTTTTTGAGGGCCCCAAAAGAGCAAAAACCCCTCAAAACCAACACAAATCACAGTCAAATTTCTGTTGTGAATCTACTTTCAAATATTTTGTGAGGATTTAATAGACTATTCATTAACTTTTAAACAAACATATATACTCATAACAATATATAGCACATAATACTTCTAGGAAACATGAACTGTGAGCAAACACAAGGTAGCGTCACATCTCTTTTCCACTTTAGTTATGGCACCTAGCAAATGTAAGCCATTGTTTAAAGTGCTGGCAGGTTCTGCCACACTAAACTAGAAGTTTAATCTAGGTCAGTACCAGCTACTCCATCCTCACGGACTTCTCCATCTTCCATCAAATGGACAATGGGGAGCACTGCTGCACAGATGCAAGCTGGAAACACAGCTTGAGGTGGCTGTGGCACATGATGGTTTGGAGTATGCTCTGTAGTGTGTTCCTCATCTGGAGCAGTAAGAAGAGTAGAAGGTGAGTGTTAGCGGGTAGCTGTGGTATTATCCAGGCAGGTTAGGTCAACATTTCTGCTAGGTGCTGTACAAACAGAACAAAACGATAGGCTGTCTGATCACTCTGCAAGCACGGCAGATTTCCTGAGAAACGGAGAGCCAGCCAACTTCTTGATCAAGAATTTTCATTGTAAATACGTATTTTTTTCAATTTACATTTCTTTTCTTGTAGGAAACCCATTTTCTTTTTGAAGAAATCTCATTCATTACTGTCTCTCAGCTAGGGCGCTCTCCATGGCACTACTCTCTAAGTGAAACACGAGAGGGAAGCAAAGACATTGTGACAGCAGGGGCAAACAAAATAATAGAGGGCAGTAATTTCTCATAAAGTGGCTCAAGCTTGGGAATACGCCCAGCAAAAGGAAATGCCACCAGCTTTATGGGTGAACGGGACAGGCTTCCAGTGAATGAAATCCTAGCAAAGGATGCTCTAAAGTGAAGTCAACCCACCTTCTGCACTGACCGCTGACCGCACTGACCAGACAGAGCCACGGCGGAAAGAATAGTTCCTATGAGATGTACTGGAGGTGCAGGAGGGACTCACAGAGAGTCGGCGGGAGGCCAGGTTGGCAACTTCTTCTACTGACAAAGAGAATGGGAAACGTCAGTCCAGGTCCAACTGACAGACTTTAGGGAACTTTATGAAGGACAACGCTTACAACTATATTGGAACATTGAAAATGCTCAAAAGGCACAATTTAAAACCTATAAAGATCAGTCAGCTGGGTAATTTGCTCATGCTCTGGGAACCAGCAGAGCATTGTTCAATAAGAGCGTTCAGTGCTTTGGTGAGTCACACTGTAACTGAGTCGGCTCTATACTTCTTTTCTTCCACATCAACCATGGTTGATGGTGCTTAGTTTTTCTTAAGAACTGGGATTTCTGCTCACAGATTTCCCAATGTACTTTTAGATCTGAACACCAGTGTACTCACCTAAATGGCACAGACCTTGGAATGCCTTTAATGAAATCTTTGTCCTCTGTTAGCTTGGAGCAATGAAAATCTTCACCTAAAGACGAAGCTTTTCATGACATGCCATGTAACTTTGGCTGTCTGAAAGTTTGGTAGCGAGGTTGAGCTGGTCATCTCAGCTCCCCGACTTGTGCCCATAAAGGTAGAAAACTCCAGGGCCAATTCAGCCTATCCTAAGCTGTGTGCCTTAAGACAGAGACTGCCAAAGTGTGATTCCTCCCACCCTTTAATTATTAACGGGTTAAAGTTCCTGGCCCTGGCGCACACCTTCTTCTTCCTGCTCTGAGTTGGGTGTGCAGGTTGGCTCGTAGCAGGCCTCCTGAGTGATGGGGATAGCAGTGATGAGACTGGCTTCCCGGCCCAGGCGTTTCTTCTCTTCCTCCTGCTGCAGATTCTTCAGGATGTGCTCTGCTCGCTGATGGGAACGTGACACAGCTCTGGCTGAAAATGACTTCTGCCAGGAAGAAAAGAGAAGCAAGACAGCTCGAAGCTGTTAGTTAAGATGCACACATCCTGCATTTTCTGCCAGAGACCTCAGCGACATTCAGCAGCTCCGTTTCTCAATACAAATCAGACTAGTGCTAGCTGAACACAGATTCAGCAGGAAACTCCTCTTGGAGCTATGTCTGTAATAAGCCTTGGTGCAGACTTCTCCCATGAGACACCACATGAACCAGTGCAGAGAAAATGATGGGGTAGGCAGGCCAAGTGGCTTAATCTTCTTGTGGAGAGAGAACACCTTGTGTGCCTCTAGGAGCTGAGTCCCTGTCTCTCACAGGGATAAGATTTGCAGTACAGTACCCCAGTGTACAAACAGAAGAGCCTTATGCCCATGTAGAAAACTCTGTGTGCTTTACATGAACTGTGTACTAGATTTTTCTCAGCTAAGGAAGACAAGAGATCTCAAGACTTTAGCCCGCATCTTCTTGCCCGATGCCGCTAGAGAGAAAAATCAGTGCTTACTCTCATGCTGTCTGCTTACCGACTGATCTTCATTGATAGGATCCTGCACGCTCCCGCTGCACTGAGGGACCCAGGGGGGGTCAAACATTGGCACAGATGGCATCCCCAGGACAGGAGAAGGCAGAGTGAAGTTTATACTAGGAGGGGGGATCTAAACAAAAACAGGAAAGACATTTTGTTCCAGCAGACTATTATTAATGTCAGTACTGCTAATTAAACATAAGCAAAAGTACTCAAGACATTAATTACCTCTGCAAATTTTTCCCAACTCTGTATCTCCCCTACACTGTAACACCATGTACAACACACATTTCTTTATTTCTCTGATGTTTTTCCTGACCTGTGTCTCCATTTAATACAGAAGTTCTACACACCACCTCCCCCACTAGTGTGACTTACTCAATCATATTTTTCTCTAAACTGATTTTCAGGCAATTTCACAGCAGCGTGTAGTTACACATCTATCCCACAAGCCAAGCTGTAAATGGCAACATCCTGTTGCACGTGTCCCATCTACCTTAAAGATCTGCTGTGCTCCCTCTTCCATCCTTGGCCAGACTTGATACCTAAACCTCCAGAGCGTATGAAATTTGAGAATGGCGTTCAGTCTTTGCACTGTCTCTGGGTGATGAAATTCGGACATCAGCATGTCGGAAACGGCCTCTGGCACTTTCACAGCACACAGCAGGAACATGGCAGCTGCAGGGACAGAACATCTGATCATCTGTTTTCCTTAATAATATGTTTATTTGGCAGAGAAAAACTGCAGCTGTACAAGCCCCCACCAAAAGAAATCTAATCTTGGCTCCAGAAATTAGATCAGCAGTCTACCAGACCTAGTGAAAATTGTACTGCTTCATGAAACCAAGCACGTGTGATTCCACCTCTCCAACCCACACAGCATTATGTGTGAAGCTTGTAAAAGCTTCTGGAAAACCTGCCTTTAAAATAATAATAAAAAAACGCTTTTGCTCTTCTCATTAAAAATCTCAGTCATGTCTGGTTTAAAATAAGAGGCGTCTCTTGAAGCAACAGGACTAATTGAGTCTGGCTTTCAAAAATTCCACTTCCAAGCGATTCTTGTGATGATTAATGAAGGCTGGTTTAACAGAAGCTCTGCCTTCCCTGCAGAGCAAGAGGCAGAGCCCTGGGAGAGGTCTCACCTGTCTATTTTCATGGATAAAACCAAAAGGAAAGGGTCTTCCTTAAATGGGCACCATGCAAGGTACACAACCTGCCTCCAGGAGAAAACAGAGCTGCTATGAATTGGGAGACAAAGGACCAGATCACACTGGAAAAAAGCACAACAGAAGCTGAGCTGGCCCATAGTTGTTTCTATGGAGCATATTTGAATATAAACAGACATAGCCAAACTCCAGGCTGATGGAGGCCAGTTAATTTAGATGGGTGTCTGAGGGGCACTGCGCAGGAAACAAAAGCAGAAGGAACAGAGCTGTGGGAGTTCAGTGGGTGTCAGAGTCCACGGCTTCTCTGACCATCTCATCACAGATGACTGATGACAATTTCTCTAGATTTGGTGGCTGCACAGCACAAAGAGGACATCTGCCGTGGTGTTTGCTTCAATGCTTATTCAGAAGGTGCCAGGCACGAGAGCTGTGCTGCCGGGAGGCAGCCTGAACACTGCCGAAAAACAAAGCTGCTCTTTGCCTAGGTCCTGCCTCGCACTGCAAAGGTTCCTGTTCCTGCTCCAAATCTGCAGGGACCATTCTTTTTCACCAGCTCAGAGAACTTTATACTCTTTGGTCTTTTCAGTGTAACTATGCCAAGTTTTAATAGGACCAAAATTGTACTATTGAAGTAACCAAAACAAGAAACACAGTCTTGGAAGAGGTCAGTAGATGGGGCTGTCGTACACTAACACAGGACTCCTTCTTCTCCAGCTGTGGATAGCAGCATTAGGACTTTTCAGGTTTTGACCTTGATGAATGTAATTTATGCTTGGGCTGAAATTACTCGCTACTAAAAAAGCTACTACAGACCCTCAAATGGCTTTTAATCCTCCCCTCAGGAAGGGGAGAAGGAGGAAGCTACATGTATCTCAGAGGCTGCTTTGGCAGAGCAGCCAGCTAGTGCTCCTCAGGAGGAGTAGCAAAGCTCTGAACCCTTGCATGTGAGCCATGGTAAGTTTTTGATATGACAGAAAGAGTAACCAAAATTATTCCCCCAGAAAGGGACTTGAAGGGGTGAAAGGAGTGCAGTTCCAGGCAGCTTGCTTCTCTTCTTTATTTTGCTCCTTTCTTTTCATGTCTGCACATTCTGCCTCAGAAAGGCAAAGGTGAAGGGGAGAGCACAGAGAAGACCTGTGGGCTGAAGAAGTACACTGTGCACTGGTGGAGCAGATGGAAAGGGAGAGAAGCATGAACATGAGACGTGGAGTCAAACAGTGGACCTCAGGACAGATTTCATTGCCCGCTGTGCAAAATGAAGGACTTGTAAGCAAGATTAAGTGTGAAAAAAAAGGGAGCGATGTCTGAGGAGTACTTCAGAAATCGTGCATTGTTAGGACTTCTGATAAAAATGCCTGTAATTTAATCTTCTGTGTAAGAACCCTTGTGATGGCCCCCTTAGGTGCACAGACCTGGGGAACATGGCAGTCTTTAAGCCATTTCCTTCGGTGCTGGGGAAGGAGAAAGGTTAAAATTTGGAAGTTGTAGGAGACTGGCTTACAATTAATGCCATCTGATTGCATTAATTTATGATTTAAGCGATCTGTGTATTGTGTTTGCAGGATGTTCACAGTCTCTAGGGTTGTGGCTCATGATTTCTGAACATCTGGCATTAGTGCACACTGACTATGAGTGTTTGGACAGGACAAGAAGACTAGAAAGGACCTCCTGAGTCACATCACCTAACCCCTTTCACACACTGTTAAACCTAAGTGCGTTTGCTCTCTTTTGTGGTGTTTAGAAATCTTATGTTTTCCAGATGAAAGAGGTCATTAAATGTTAATATTCATCTTTATATGCTACCATGGCTTGAATAATTCTTCCTGTCTGGTCTGCTGTATTTATGGAGAGCAACACTATCCCTTCTCAGTCTTCATCTGAATCTATTAAACAAATATTCTCATCATACAGGCTCTCATTCTTCCCCCTGTCCTAACAGTCTTTCATTGTACCCATCCCATGTAAATGTCTCTTTCTTTGGTGGCCAGAACTGTGCACAGAAGTGCTGTGTTCTAGGTAGCTGTACAACGTGCTTTAATAATTTGAATCTCTAAAGAAATACCTCTTCTGACACACCCTCACTGTGTTTACTGTTGCTACAGTTGAATTCTGCTCATTAAGTCAGTCATCTTCTAGCCAAGTTCTATACTCTGAACCTGTATCAGTTCCATGGGAGAAGATCCAAGCTCTCATCAGAAAAATTCTTAATAGTTCACAAGGACATAATCTTACACTGTGTAGTAATAAATTTCATCCCATGTCTGGAAAATCTTTTTCAAGGTAACACTCTCACAGGTATATGATTTTGTAATCTTCGTCTGTCTTAAAGATGCCTCTTAACTATGTATGTGTCATCAGCAAATGGCATCTGCACAATTTAACACCAAGTGGAAATGGAAAATTCAGATAAATACCATGCCATAAGACTACTTATTGAGCAACACTGCTGTCTCCATGCAACATGAGAATCTTCTCTTCAGCACAACAGAGGAGCTATGACAGTCCCACTCTCATGCCCTTTCTCACTTTTTCTGTCAGCACTCAACTGGTACTAACAATTTCCATGAGGCAACGTATTAAATACTTCAGTAAACTCTGGACAGATTAAATCACTGTGTTTTCTCTGCCTAGAAACCCAACTAAACACAGATACTAATTTTTATGCTCTCTAATCATCCACCACAATCACCACCACATCCTTCTGACTACCTCTTTTGTACAGAGCACAAAAACACATGAAGATCTATGAAAACTAAATGACCTTCAGGAAACCCTTGGTGGCCTTCAGATTCCTCCACTACAAAGCTGTCTCAGAAGGCCCTGTGATTACTGTGAGTTGTGCAGCCACAGTAGCTATTCTAAGTGGTTTTGTTCTCTTACCTGCTGCTCCAGCCATGTGCTCATCCACACTGAGCAGGAGCTCCCACGCTGCTGGCTGGATGTCCCCGTACATCTCTTCTGTGAGGATGGGAGCTGCCTTGATGAGCAGTGACAAAGGTGCAGGGGAGAGGCTCATTACCTGCAGAAAACCCAAGCCACGCGTTACAGCTGAGCTGTGCAAACTATCCACAGAGAACAACACACGCACAAATTTTACCCTAGCTTTGGTCTGCAGATTACCCACTGATAACCTTTAGTTTCAGCCGTTTCAGATAATGCTCCACAGAAGAACGTTGCTTTCAGCCTACACTGCAAGAGCAGTGTTTGCAAGCTAGTTCCTTGAGTCTTTTGCTAGTCACTCATGTCACCAAAACATGAAGAGGACAAAAAGAAAGCCAAACTCTTAAAAGGTGGTGCACAAACAGTGATACAGATCCATTAAAATCTCACAGACTGCCAAGAACAGGCCTGTGAAGAGCCTTGTTGCTTCTTCAGGAACACCAAACAACAAAGAACAGAGAAAACGATTGCTGTAAACTGACAGGCTGTATCCACATTTGTGGATTTAAAAATATTTTTTAAATATCTTTTTTTCTCATGGGTATTCCCAGACTGTGATTTAATGGAGCTATATTTAAAGGATTCTTCGATGAGGTTACCTCAAGAGGCTTAAATTTAGCATTACTCAGATGAGGAAAACATGCAGGGCTGACCTGACTGATATTCAGGAACAGTTCTTCACACAGGCTTGGAGACCCACACACATTTCCTTGTTGTAGTCTAACCTGACATCTATGTATCAGCCTCCCTAACTAGCATATGGCCTAGTCAGTACCTGGTGCCTGATGTATTTTAGCATTCCAGAGTCCTTCTTCCCTTCCAAGTTGGTATCAATCACTCTCTTTTTTAGAGAAGGAGTTCTCAAGCATGACTTGTCTGAGCACTGGAAGGGAAAAAAAAAAGAAAGTGGAGTTCACATTTAGATTTCCCAAAATGTGGAAAGGGAGGAGATCAGGTGCAAGAGGAATTTCCATACATTAGAAGCTGTCTAGTACCAGAGCTGTAGCACGAAGCCTTCTCCAGTGCTGGCAACAGGCTTAATATCAGTGAGACGACATATTTTGTCCAATTTTGTTTTCTTTTTAACAATACTTTTCACCAGGAAAGCTTAAGGCAGAAGCCAGTAAACCAAATGAGAAATGTGAATGCGCTCTGTGTAATCTTCACAGGTGGCATGCTCATGCAGTCCAGGAAAACAGCACTTTAAGCAGGCTAGAAGTAAAAATCTACAGCTTCCCTCTAAAAAATTACCAATGGAGGTGTTTGGTGTGTACAAAAATGGGTTCCTCTCAGTTACAGTGATCTTCTTTTCTTCCTCAGAAAGCCTAAGTGTCGACACATGTCAGGACTTGAGCTCATACCTGCCTAGGAGTTGTCCCAGATTGCCAATGACAGTGACAATGGTAAGTCCTTTTTTTATGTTCATAATTCACAACACCAGGCACTTCTCCCAGAATGCTGGGTTGCCACAGACTCTTCTCCTCAAGCTCGTAGCCTGCTGATTAACACAGGGGTCCTCATTTACCAGATGGCTCACAAGTCCCATGGAGCACATGGCCAGGTCTGCATATTGCAGGTACCTCCAACCTTTTATTCTGCGAGCTGTGAGAGTAAAAAGAGGTTCCTCTGGAACCCAGAGAAATGTGGAAATGGTGCCCATGCAGTCAGAGAATGACAACACTTGAAGAACATTTGAGCACAAGGAACTGGGATGAGAAGTCTACCATTACATAAAATTCAGAAGTTATGAATCGCTCTCTTGCAGTGAGGCCTGTACAAACATGGTGTATGTGTTTGTAGGAAACCTTATTGTCATAGAATGGTTTGAGTTGGAAGGGACCTTAAAGATCATCTAGTTCTAACCCCCCTGCCATGGGCAGGGACATCTCCCACTAGACCAGGCTGCTTAAAGCCCTGTCCAGCTTGGTCTTGAACAAACCCAGTGTTGAGGCCTCTACAACCTCCCTGGGCAACCTGTTCCACTGTCTCACCACACTCATAGTGAAAGACTTCTTCCTAATTTCTAATCTACATCTACCCTCTTCCAGTTTAAAGCCGTTACCCCTCGTCCTGTCACTACAAGCACTTGTGACAAAAAGAGTTTGTCCCCCAACCTCTTTTTTCCTTGCTGATGCTTAAAGACTTCAATGGCTTGATGGACGATGACGTGTATTGCTTTGCCCTGCAGTTAAAAGCTGGAGATGAAACGACACGCAGTAATGCACAGTGTTCTGTTGCTACCTTTCATGAACACTGCCAGCTGCTCATCTCAAGCCTGCCTTCTGTAGAGGAAATTGCTGCCTCTCCTCCTAAACAACTGATACCCACTTTTCTGTGCCAGAGGAACTAAATGGGGGTTACAGTTTCCAGGAAAGCAGAACCACCAGCTGTTGTTTCACCTGCTCTGTGCTTTGTTCCACACAAATACTCTTTAATTTCCTAACTTGACAGGAAATGAACAAGCTACTGGTCGATGAAGAGACCTTATGAACTTGTCTTCTGCTCCTTCATTTTCCACTTACAGAGATGATAGCCTCTTTACCCAACCGAAATCTTCATGGGGGTTTCATGAACACTTTTGTTTTCAATGTTACTGTAAAGCAGTTGAATGACTCTGCCATTACAAGTAATCAGAATAACTGCAGTCTGTCTGTTGTGGTCAGAAAAACAGAAGTATTAACTAACTGTTATCACGGTTTGGCTGGTACACGGGTGGGCACTTTACTGAAAGCAGAAATGTATTTCCACTGAAGTTAAAGGCACCACTTACATGGCTAAAACGGCGCGATCTTGTTTGAATATCCTGCTGAGCTGGCCATTAAAAGTGTGGCACTAAAGAGACTGTAACATTAAAGACTAATATATACAATTCTTGGAACAGGTCTGAGAGCTCAGACCTAAAAGAAAGAAATTATATAAGATTTTACAGAAATTTCAAGAGTGATTCTTATTAACAGATGAGAAGAAACATGAAAAAAGAGACTGGACTCCAGGGGCTGATAAGTAGAGGCCATAAAAGGACATTAAAATTAAAGTCAGATTATAAGCTTTTAAACAACCTTATCAGCAACTAAGATTATTCCCAATAAATACAGATTTCATTCCTTTCATAATGCTAAATGACTTAATAGGTTTTTTTAAGAGCAAAGCTGCATTTAGGAAGGACTGTGTTCATTTTATCATGAAAGAACTCTTTGAGTACATTATGCAGTCCTGGAAGGTAATTATGACCTGCCTGGACAAACCCCCAGACATGCTTTTTCCATCTACTCACTTCCTTTTGTTTTTTGCCTCTTGCCACACTGTTCAACGTGTTGTTTTCTCGCAGGGAGTCCACTGTGTCTCCATAGAGGAGCTTGATGGCCCGGACAAGGCGCGCACAGGACCGGCTGTGATGGAGGTAGCAGTGCGGGTGACAGTAGTCAATGTGGGTGCATATGAAACTTTGCTGGTTGCACAACAGGATCATAACCTTGAAAAGAAAAAAAGAGAATAGTTACCTATAGACAAGGGAGTTACACAGGGACCTGCTCGGGGCAGCCAGTGATGGGGACAGCCAAGCTAACTCTTCCACAGGCTAGCTGGGGAGGCATGAAGCTCAACACAGCCTTTTGAAACGTTATGTGTGTCTGTGCAGAGCTCCACGCTGGCAAGTGGTTTACAAACTAGCTAAGCATGGCTAAGAAGCCAAGAGACAGAGCTGCTGTAGATGTGTACGTTTGGCTGATGGCAAGATTCAGGCTGAGGAAAACAGTATTCTGTCAGTTTGCAGGAAAGCTGTTGTGTTGCCACTCTGAGGTGAGGGCTTACACTGGAAATTGTCAACTACTCAATCACCATTAAAGCTGCAAAACCCACCAGGTTCAGGGGTTAGTTTCCTTAAAGGAATGCAAAAGGAAACGCCTCAGTATGCTCTCAAGTAGCAGTAAGCTGTGCCAGGTGCTCTGCATATGCTCCCCTGCCTGTGCTTGGGTAGGCCCATCCAGCCCAGCTCTGTGTCAGTTGGCTCAGTTACTATTTATGGGGGTGTTGCCATATGGCAGCAAGGAGCTCTAAAACCTGTCTAAGAAACAGAGTAAATATTTGGGCATTTAGCTCATTCTGAGCCCTGCTTTGCTGCAACAACGCTGCTATTAGTCTCTAAACTAATTAATTAAAGACAGCCTTGGGTAAGTCTACACTTCAGCGACTGCTCTGTGGTGTAACTCAAAGGGTTTCTTTCCACAGCAGCAAAGCTCAGTCCAGCAGCACTTTGTACTTTCGTCTTTATGTTACACACAAACCCAGCCACTTAGTAGCTCTCTGAGCAAAACACACAGGCATCTCTGAGCCATGCATGCTGTACGTCATAACTGGCCTTTATGATTTCTCTTCATCTCACAACTTAGTGGAGAAACACCCAGAACTACCAGAAAGAAGCTATCTGACCATTTCCATCCACTTATGGTCTGTGGAGCTGCAACCTGCTGGCTCTCTCAAGTAAGGCAGCCACATCACTCTCAACCCTCAAATATTTAGGCCTCTAAAAAGTCAGGAGCTTAATTTAAAACAAATCTGTGCTGCTTATGTGGGATTCTTGTCTTTGCCTGGCTGGTCTGCCCTCGTGTTACTTTGGGGTCAACGGAAATAACTCAAGCCACTAGTGTTGTATCAATGCGCAAATGGTCTAAGTCTGATGAACACTGTGTAGCCTTTACCCAGCCTCTGGTCCACTATTAAACCCTGCAGTTAGGGTACACAGAGTGAGGACATCATGCTCTGGGCCGCTGGAAAGGACAGGTAAAGGAAATGCTGGTGCATGCATAGAACTAACTGGAACCAGTGATCCTTTTGAGTGGTTTGCCCATGACCAATTAAGTTAAGTAGGTTTTTGTTTTGTCTGTAGTTTCAGTGACCATCCACCCACACCTTCCTTCCAACAAACAAAAAGAGCAAGTTCTCATGCGATATTGGTACTTGCGTGGCATTTACTGGAACAGGTGATTTTTCACATCTTCCTTTCTCCTATGCAGGCTAATCACATGTAAAGTGAGACAAACATCTCAAGTTCCCTTCGGTTTATGCCTCCTATTTATAAGTTCATGCATCCTCCCACATTGAGTGAAGGCACCATGATTTATCCTAAGCTGCTAGCTAGGGAGATGCCTTTATTCTCTCACAATTCATTGCCTAGTACACACTCTCGTGTCTAACATACTCATCTTAGTACACTGAACTTCCAAATGAGCTGTAAGCATTACCAAGAGCATTAGAGTACTGACAGAGAAGTAGGGTAGTCCAGGGATTGAGAGAGTAACTTGGAAGACATGACGTTCAAGTTCCCTGCCCTGCCACCCTCTTCCAAAAAAGACAACTGTGAAGAACTGCTTCTGCCATCACAGTATTGGATTAAGCCTGTTCTTGTCAACACCCCATAGGAATGGGGCAGTTGAGAGCAGACTGGGGGAAAAACCTGGGGGAAAAAGGGGGATGTCAACCCATTATTGGCAGCCGTCTTTCCCAAAGGCAACTCAGAAGTCAAAAGGCTTCTCTCCTCATATACGTGTGCAGGATACGATCAAACTGTGCACAGAGAATCAATCCAACTGTTCTGCAAAGCGTGTGCACGAGGACACACTGGCTGTACTGCACCGTCACAGCGTGTCATGAGGCCACAGAGGGAGAGGTGAACGGTCCTTGGATAACAGTGGACTGAACTGTGTAGACTTGCCCAATTGACTTTTGGCATGTCTAAATCATGGGTACAGAGCTCACCCTGCACGACCAAACCACATTTGCATCTGTTGGATAGAGTCAAAACTCCACAAGGCACTGTTGGGTTAGACATTGTGAGAGAATACATCTAATGAAATCAATGGAAAAGTTCCAGAAGTATTTTTTTCCCCACAAGGTGCGTAATTAAGCTCATTGCCATAGTTAAAAGATGCAAAATTATATCAATTGTCTGAAAAAGGGGTTGGAAAAACTCCCTAGGAAAAATCTGCTGGTAGTTAGTAAACACATTCGCCACAACAGAACCTCCCACTCAAGTAGCTCCTAAAACACCATTTGGAGCCCAGCCCACACCATTACTCTTCCTCAACTACCCACTACTAGCCATGCTGGAGGTAAGATACCAAGCATTTCATGATTCTTCCAGCTGAGTAGCTTGGCTGTCCCCGCATGCCTACAGAGAAACAGTCTCTTTTCCCTTATAAATTAAATATATGAAACAGACAGAAGGAGCAAGACAAAAACTTTCTGGTTTTAGTCCATTTTAGAAATGGCAAACAGATGATTTCCAAAGGTCACAGCTTACTTACACTTGAGATCCTGGATGCTACATGGAGAAAGCATAGATTGTGATCTGGTTATTGCCAGCACAAAGGTTTTCCTACTGAAAATGCCATCCTTGAGAGCGCTGCTGGTGACTCATACTTACATGCAGCCACGACATGTTCCGATGATAGTTCTCCTCCGTGCCTGTGTTGCTCAGCACCTCGGGCTCAATGCTAGGTTCGCTCGCGCTCCAAGGGCTCCCTTCTTCAAAAGAAAAATACCCAAAAGGTGGTTGTTTTTATTGCTCCCTATGTGCTTTAAGACTAGGGACAGCACTTGTAAGCCAGGCCAGCCTTGTGGGAACAGACCAGAGTACACAGAATATGCCACACTGAGAAGATTTGAGTTTGGACACCCCTCCCCAATCCTTGTATCATGCTGGCTTGACAATTACAAGAACCATTTAGACTTGCTCACAGGCCATCTTGTCAGTAGCAAATACTGCTCCCTCCCCACTTTTTTCTTTAACAGAAGGGGAGAAGGTAAACGAAAAGCATCAGAAACAAATGATTTGCACCATTCAGATGCTGCAAATGGTTGGTTTAGTGATCTGCATTGACTGGGCTCTGTGATTAAAAATGTCAACAAAAATCCAACCAGAAGTGGCATCCAACTGGAAATGCCAATGGGCAAAGTCACTGCTCATTGCCCATGGAAACTGCTAATGTTATGGGGATGAAAGGGGAAAAAAATCCTGATTCTAGCACAATAGTTCTAAAGAACTCAGGAAGAGATTTCTCTGGGACCTTCACTGACTGTGTTTCTTCTAGCCATTTCATAACCTACAGGCCTCCTATAAAACTAACATTAAAGCTCTTAAAGCGATGGCTGGGGATCAATTCTGTTCAATCCTTTCTTCCTCCTCTTTACGTGAACTGTGACTTGCCAAATTCTACAGAACGGGCAATCCCACTCTCCATGTTCACTTACTGAAGCATCTTTTGGGCATAATAAAAATGACCATTACGCTTGGAAAGTTATTTCAGCTCCAAATGTACCCAAACCATGGTTTTTGGAGAGCACCCCTAGCAGAGGGAGCCCCTTTAGTCCAACTGTGATGGAGATTTCTCGTGACAGGATGCACATTTCGTTTCCATAAGATAAATACATGGTGACCCATCTTTTGAAGACTAAGGAAGGCATCTGTAAGTTGTCATAATATATGTATATGCCAATATGTAGAAATATAACATGTAGCACGTACATGTTATGTTCTACATATAGGAATATATGTTACGTATGACATGCCTGTGGCATCATATCCTACACGGAATATGAAGTGCATGTCCGTACATATCTATACATATCTCCTAACCATTACTATGGACAATAAAACATCATATAGGCATATGAGCTAATGTGTTCGTTATATCACACGATTTAGAGGGGTGTGTATGTGCATATACACACGTGCATGTGCTCCCCTAAGGACAGCATGCGTTTGGCTGGCAGGCCCCAGCATTCCAAGAGTTCATGCTCTAACACGGAGCTCTGAAACGACAACGTGTGCGCGGAGCTGACGCTGCACCCAGGGCTTGAGCCGCGTTCCTCCCAGGCCCTAGTTCAGGCAGTCCCTGAAGAGGACTCCAGGTTTCTCCTAACCGACTGAGGTAGGGGTCTCTTGTCATTTCTAGCTCTGCTGCAATCACGTCAAGAGTTTAGGGCCTGCCTATTGTCCCCTCCCTTTCCACCCACTCGTCTAAGTTACCTATATCAGTGACAGTGTCCCTGCTGTGGGACAGCTGCAGCTCCTCATTCTCAGACTCTGAGTCCTGCCGTGATAACTTGGTGCTCTTTAGGCTGCCGGCCCGGCGAATGCTGGAAAGGGAACCCCCCTTCTTCACCCGGAAACTGCGGGTTCCTTTAATCTGGAGCAAGCGGGAGCCTCCTATCCTGATCTTCCTGCTGGGAACTGTATTAAAAGAATAAAAGAGGACTTTTTTCCCCTTAATTTTTCCCCATTTAAAAAAGAAAGATATCCTGGCCCTCCCCTCCCTCCCAACCCTTTGCTGCCAGCCTGTATCGCAGCGTCTTTTCTTCTAACCAAGGAATGTGGGGCCAGAGGCTCCCTCCAAAGCCACCGCCAATGCAGCTCTGTCAATCAGGCAGTAAAGATGCTTTACAGAAATGTGTCCAGCACCTTATTTCCTGGAGATCTGGTACGTCACCTCAGGCCTTGTCTGTATTTGGAATTAGCCCTCGGTCAACCACCAGCAAGTAGAGTCAGCTGCTCTAACAGAAACCCAAAACGTGGACAAGGAAAACCTACGATTCACACCAATTTGAATCCATTCCTGCCAGGAAACAGGACCTGCCCAATGGATGTAAATTGCAGTTTTCTTTGCCAGTCCCTGGGGTTTAGATTAGTGCAGAATCTCCTCTTGCTAGGGATACCTGGCTGAATCCCAAGCATGAACAAGGCACCATGGACAAACTTATTTTGCTGTGGGCCTGGGTTCTGTAAACCTCACTGAGCTCTGCAGTAGGACCAATTATTTATTCATACAGCACGTGTGACTGCAGAAGGGTAGTCTGCTTCATGAGGTAAGCACGCAAGACTTGTTTGAAGTAAGATTTGCATAAATCCGTGTCTCTGCATGTTACTCTTCATCATTAGAATGCTTTAGAGGAAACAGGAGCACGTAGATCCTCTCCTTCAGACAAATCAGCAGCTTTCAGGCATTAACAACATCCACTGACACTCTGCATTTTTGATGAGCACAGACATGAAATGGTTCAATGTTCAAAGCACCAACCGTTTGCACTTTCATTCTCCTCTTAGTTCAAAGGCAGTACATGGCAGTATGTCAGTCCAAATGTTGCAACACTCAGTCATTTTGATGCAGATCCGATCAGGCAAGGCCATGTCTGATCAATTACCTTTTGGCGTGTTGTTGAGAATGAACAGGATACAGCTTTTTGGATACCATGGGTAAGCAAAATATTCTAACAGAATTGTATTTTGGCTTCAGGAAAAAATCAAATACGCCTTTACTCCTGAGAGTGCCCCTAATTCCTCCAGGACCCAATTCCCACTCCCATTCCCAGTGGCTAACATCCTGGCCGAAGGCAGATGGATAGGATTTGAGGGCCACTCCTCGGTCCTCATGCATCAGCTGGGCAAATCACTGTTGAGTGACCAGAGAATCTGCCTCCAAGTGACCATGCTGAGTTCCTTAGCAATCGCTACTGCTTGTAGGTCAGCCTCAATACAGTGGCTCAGTTCCCCTCAACACCAAACCTCTTAAGCACTTGTAACTGCATTGCATGAAGTCTGCAGAATCCCATTTTAGCATCCAAATAGTACATACGATCCTCCGAAAGCCTGCATCTACCTAGCTTTAGTGTCTGCATTTCAGACCTACCTGGAGCAGATTCTAGACAGTAAACTCGTAGCTTTTGGATAGCTGTTAAGCCACACCTGGGGTGAGCAATGAGAGCAAAGTTTTTAACACTCCGGAAAAAATGAAAGGAAACAGATTAGTACTTGTCAGAGAGGTTGAGATAAAGAAACCTGTCACTGCAGGCAAGAAAAACTCAGTAACATTCACACAATAACATTTTCTTATCTAGGTAAGTATAGATTACAAAAGATGCCTCTGCATCTGTTGTGTTTGGCTCAGGTGGATCCTCAGAAGAATATTCTGTGGCCAGAGAAAAGAACATAATTATTGTAATTTTAAAATATAACATTATCTTGCATTTTTTTTAACTTTCAAAATATTGCAAGTACGGTTTTTGCTAGAGTATACTAGTATATTAGATTTAGCCTTCCGACCACAGTCGCTTTTCTCATCTCTAAAATGTAGTAAAGAGGCAGCTTTAGTAAAGGAATACTACATGACAGCTTAGGGAAAAGAGAGAATGGGAAAAACCCAACTGAAACTGCAGGGAAGATGTAGTTTAACAGAGTCAAGGGTGCAGAAAGGTAATACTACCTTTGCAACAGTAACTCAATTCTGCATTATGCCTGTAGCACAGGAACACATGAAGGAAATTCTAAAGTCAGCACTGTACCTAAGAAAAATAGGGTAGTTAGAGACCGTCCAGCAGCATTTTCCAGCAGGACTGCGTGCTCGTAGGCATTCTCCCACTCAGGTTAACATCCCAGTGGATGGGACTGCTGCCTGAGAGGCTCAAAAGTCATTTCAAGTAATTGTCATAACTATCTTCAAAAACCAAAACAACTCCAAACCCGAGCTTTTCCTCATCTAAATAGAGACATCTTATCCCACCGACCTTAGACTATTAGGCAGACCATAAGGCTGTGTGCTTCTCCGGGCTGCCAATATACCAAGGATACAAAAAAAAAAAAAGAGGTTGAGCATGAATTTATCCAGCTCACCTTTCTTAGGTAGATAGCTAACTGTCTTCACAGCAGTAACTGTCCCACCTGACACACAATTTTGGAAGCAGTTTTACACCGTGTAAGTCTTGGAAGCAGTTCTAATATTTTCACCAGTAATTGGGGCAGGGTCACAGCTGAAGACAACACAAACTTTCTCCAGAGCCCCCTGAAGTCAATAAAAGCTCCTCTGAATTGTTAATACACATTACAGTTCCTAGAGGATAACCAGCCACAGACTCCATCCTTTTCAAACAATCATCAAACATTTATCCTTTTCAAACCAATCAGCAAAATTATCATCCACACGTCTGCACCTTTACATGGCTATTATGAGACAGAATTTAAACAGTTCTAGAAAACTTGTTAGAGGGAGAATCATTTACAGGTAACTGCCTGGCAGTTTAGCCTCTAATTGCAAATACGCACGATGACTGTATATTGTATTGCAACACTTGTACCATCAGATAGTGAGTTTTGCATGAGATGGCTCAAAAATGGAAACAATCTGCTGTTCTCAGCAAACACAGTAAGCTTGACGTTTGCTTGTACAGTATACAGTATGCTGATAACATTAATCTGCTAGCCATCAAAAGCCACACGGGTGTGTGTTTTTCATGTGGTAGCAAAGAATTCAAGAGATCAAATGATCAGCCACTAATTCTGTGAGATGCCACGACTTCCAAACCGGCACAGATTTTCACAGAAAGATCCCAATCTTCCCTCCTATCTGTAGTTTTCCCAAAATGAAAAACTGCAATTGGAATAAAAACCAAACAAGAATGCTTGTGATCTTTATTTTTGAAGTGAATCAAATAGTGATGCTTCTCTCAGCATCCCACTGAGAGACAGTTTCAAGCAAAGCAACCTCCTTTATAGAAATCTTGCAATGCTCTCAAACGGTTTCAGTCACAGTGGTGTTCTATAAAATTTAACATCTTTGCTTCTCACATTTGTCATACTGAACCCTGAAGGCCAGAAGCATCTCAGAAATGACTCAAAGCCACGTGACTCCATGGCCGCCTGCTTTTTAACACAGTCTATGCAAACGAAAACATAAAATCAAGCGCCACTTCACAAGCCCTCAGAATACAAAAGCTTTACTGTGCTGACAAACCTTTTTTCTCCTCAAAGCCAGCCTCAGATTTGAGGGTGTGGCTGCTGCTGTGCAGGGAATCTTTTGAATCTTCATTTTCATCCAGAACCCCAGCAAAGCTGATCTTTCTTTCATACCTGTGTCGGTCCATCTCAGGGTCCAGACGCAGCCTGCAGCTCTCCAGATCCTGTAGCAGAACGTAGACCACACAGATTTGCAAGCAGTAGGAGCCCCCATCCTTTTTTTTTTGACTTTGCCCCATAAAAAAACCTGTGATATAAAAATGTGGGTGCCTAAAGTAGTGGTTTGTAGTACCTCTAGCATTGAAAACTTCCTTGTAAAAAGTTAAAAATGTATCTAACAGAGTTTAGGATAGGCAACAAAGGCTAAAGCATTTCAACGGTAAAATCTGTGATCAAATCTCTCTGAATTACAGCAGCTTGCACGCTAAACTGAGCCATGGTAGCAGTACATGTGTATTCCTGGGCACGGTCAGAGTTCTCCTCTGTGTTTAGACACACTGCTCCTCCCAGCTGTTTGTCAACATGCTCACACTGGAAATTGCTGCCTCCACAAAATAACTGACAGGATGAAACACATCCTGTCAGCACACATTCAGTCTGACTCTTACCTATCTCCAGCAATTGCTAAGCTAAAATGAATGACTTTCCACCACAGCAGGTGACAAGTTCCAGTTCCCTGGCTCTACAGTGGCAGCAGTAGGCTCCAAGAGAATGTATTCATCACTCCAAGGCACCTGCAAAGTGAGCTTGTATTTACTCCACCAGCTTCAATAAAAGGCTTTGGTTGAAAATTCAGTCAGGACTGCTACCTCACTCAAACACAGGTATGGGCGCTTCTGCCCTAAACCTGGCAAGTCTGGATGGACTGTGGGTAGTTAAACTGGTTCACCACAACTAGTCCAGTTCCAAACGCTTCAGTTCTTCAAGGCTGTTCACATCTACGGGACAGGTATGCCAAGAAATACCAATGGAAGTGAGATTTGCTCTGCTGGAGTTTCAGCTTTACGGACTGTAACATTATGTACCTGATTCTCCTGGAAAGAAAGCATCACTCCAGAAATACAGAGACTTAGTATTTTATTCTGGAGTGTTGTTGGCTCTTCCCTCCGCCCCCAGACAAAGTTAAAAGAAGCACTCTGTGGCCATTATCTCTAATAGGCTCTTGCATAATGTGACCTTAAGGTTTCTTCTGCCTACGCATCACAGAATAATTCCTCCTTCCCTCTCATATACAAGTCTTAAAAGCTATTAATCAGTTGCATTTCTATCTGGCACAAAAACAGAAATTTCTGTTAACCTTCATTACCCAACATATTCTTAATTCCAAGCCTGACTACTTTATTGAGATGAATTCTAAGCCCTGGTATTATCCTGCGTTTGGATGCAGTTGTTTATTAGATGGTAAAAATATCAACAAAGCGTTTCAGAAGACTTCTGCTTAATTTATCCCTGTTTTTTAAAATTGCCCTCCTTGCATACCTGGGAGCTGAGTCACTTCATCGGAGGTAATTTACAGCCTTTGAAAGAAAATTCAGAACCTAATTACAATAATGCCCAGACAAATCAGCCTGTCAAGCACAACTTTCAGCAGCAAAATTTGATATAAGTCTGTCATTAACAAAACCCAGAATAGTAGGGCTAAATCCTTCATGTTCACTTTCTTCTCATTCTTTCTTTATAATTTTTATCCTGATTTCCTAAAGAAATTAGCCTTAAAAGATGAAACTGCACGTCTGCCATTCAATTCTCATCTCATTCCAAGCTAACCACCTTTGAAGCTGATGGTGACCTTCAACCCAATTGGACAAAACATAACCGAGTGTCTGTGTATTCTGTGAAACAACAGGGAATGAAGGCAATATTAAGGCGCATTATTAGACATAAGAAAATCCACACAAGAATGAACCACTGGAAATCAGGTTTCATGTGTTTTGCTATTAACAAAATTAGTTGTCACCTAATAAGTCCTTTGGCTTACTATTCATGCCAGGATTTGCTTGTGCCTCTCTTAGTCTCAGAAGTTTCTTTCTTTCCTGGCTTCTTTGTCTCTGTTTCTTTCCTTTCTTTCCTCAGTCCCTTCAGTTCCGCTGTCGACCCCAAACCAAAAATCTGCAACTTTTAAGCTCCAGCACATTCTCTATAAACCATCCTCTTCCTTTCTCCTAACTGCCCTGTCCAGTTCTCTGGCAGCTGGCCTTCCTAATCAGCAAGGCAGCACATGAGCTATGACCTCCTGCAGTCCCACACCTCTCAGGTTCCCCACGCTCACTTTCTTAATCCATCTGCTGCCCTCTTCTCTATTTTGAAACTTGCTTGAACTCCCATCACATGTTGTGCCTCCACAGTCTATTCTTCTTCATCAACCCATTTGATGTGCCCTGCCCACCTTCTATTCATCAGAGAGCTCCTTTCTCCCTGCATCAGAGAATCCACCGGAGTTATTACACCATGATACCTCTGCTCTGTACAGTGACTTCTGTGGGCACGGCTCCCTCTCCAGTGCATGTTGTCCACTTACCACAAGAGGCTCAGTCCGCGGCCTGGGCATGTAGGGAAAGGTCTCTCGAAGAAAAGTGGTTATCTCCAGGAGAAGCTGACAGGCAGCCATTTTCAGTGCAAAAGGACAACAACATTTGGTAGGATTCACAGTGCCTAGGAAAAAATATTTCTATAGTGAGCAAGGAGATGACACAGAATCCGGAACCAAGAGGTGATGGACGTTTTCACACATGGTGCACAATGCAAGCTCTGCTAAAAAAAGAGGAAACCCCAGACTTCTAGCTGTGCTGCTTCTCCTACACTAGATGGAACACAGTCAAACAAATATCAGTCCATGTACCTACCAGCACATGCAATAATACTAACAGGCTATAGTTTACTAGGGTATACATTATATATCATTAGTGAAGTAACATCGTAGTGTTCTATATTATATATTATAGTATATTATATAGTATATATAAGACCTATTAGACTAGCATGGTCTTATAACATTTTGTATACATCTCTTTTAAAGTTAATACAGGTTAAGAAGTAGAAATCCTTCTTCCCTTTTACAGTTTTGCATTCAGTCAAATCTTCTGCAGCTCTAGAAAAGAGCCACTTTCAAATACAGGAAGATTTCTCAGAATATATGAAGATACGACTAGCTGGCAAAGAGGTATTGCACATATTATTAATTACTACCCTAAAAACTGGAAGACAGCTTCCTTTGAAGTCAGGCTTCTTTATTTGTGCAAAGAATCCGAGTGCTATTTAGTGATAATCAAGAAAAAGGAAAAAATCAAACTGCTTAATCAAACTTTTAACCTAAAAAAAAGTGGGAAAGGAAAGAGGGATTATTGAAATACTTGAAGTTTTGTCTCAACTGAGCCTAAACAACCAGGTTCAAAAGCCTTATACTTTGTAAGCCATCTAATGCCATTTGAAGCTAGAAAAGTATGAAGGATTCTTCCTTCAGTGCTTGATCATTAAATTAATACTATTTAGGAGAACGGACAGCAAAAGAAATAAACAAAAAACCTAGTTGTGTCAACAACTAACCACACCCCTTTTAAATACTGCCTGATGTTACCAGTTACATACATTTCAGAGACATTTGTGTTTTCAATTGCTTTCCCCATGTATGATCTAATTACTTTTTGCAAAGAATCAAGAAAAAGGAAACAAGTGAGAGGACACTGCAGGGACCAGACGATGCTTGCTAACCCCCTTTACACATTACCAGTAACAAAGTGTGGACTTTGTAGGGACTAAAATAATCCTAACTATCAAACACAGATAGAATGTACAGTGTAACAGAAGATCCAACTGCATATTTTATGCTTCTCAGTCTACTCCCTGCCCCATGCAGGGCAGCTTTTGAAAAATCTCTGCTTTCAGCAAGAATGCAGATCAGTTATTTTCAGGAGAAATAACTCTCCTGGCTTTCAGAAGAGTACTTGAGCTTTTAAATGGCTTTCTAGATCACAACCTGTTCTCCCTGTTTGCTTGTCTTAGCAGCTCCTTTTCGTTAGCCCTTTTAAAGCAGCTCCTCATCCCCTTGAGTGCCTAATACCAGTACCTGAACAGGGACAAGAAAGCCTACTCTGTCACTCAGTTGTGGGAATGCAGTTGTTCAGTGCAGGAGAGGGAAAATTTTGGGTGCACCCTCCTCCTGCTTTGGACGTATCTCCTAAAGGGACAATAAAACATCCAGAACAGCCACCCACATTCGCACAGCTGCCAGCGCTGGCACACCTCATAGTGGCACCTGTGAAGGTCTAGCTTAAGTCAAATATCTTCTCTTGAGATCATTTCCCACAAATGCCATCTCACTGCTCCCACCTGCTCCTCTCTACTCCAAAGTTGGCCTTTATACAGTGATAGGAATAAACCCAGAACCACAGGAAAATAAGGCCCAAGATACATGAACAGTGCTAGCACACTACATCCAATGGTGAACAACAGTACACGTACACAGGAATCAGTACGTTACAGCACACACGGATATACAAATGGTGTCTGGAGAGGACGTAATGTTTGTTACCACCTTCACCTACACCATGATGCGCTTTGACTTAATTTATTTTGATTCACAGAGTTTGTCACAATTTGCATTATGACATTCCAGAATCAGCGATCTCTCACCCTCCTCCCACCCTTACGTACACACAGGCACAAAAGTGTGTGTTTTAGTCATCCTGTTGTTACACAGGTTTTTAATGATACTTTTTATACAACTGTTCTGTATTTCTGCCTGAGAATCAGGCAAATACACTGAAGGCAAGATTTAAAAGCCTTTGGTAGAGCTGTGCCAATTCACATCAGGTGAGCAGATGACTCTTAGATGTTAAGAAACAGAAAAGCAGCTGATCTTACACAAATATTTTGGCAGAAATAACTGGGAATAATGGGATTCTGAACAACTTCTGGCACTCAGGTGACAGCAAGACTTGAGAAATCAATTATTACCCTGCTTATAATTGCAGTTGCTAATATATGGGAATTGCAACTCACTGCCTGTTTCCCTCCCCCCTTTTCCTTCCAAGTCTCTCAGCGCTGCTGCCCATCTGTCACGTTGTACGTCCAGGCACGGAAAGAACAGGGGAGGAAGCTGGGGTGAAGGTGAGGGACTGGGAAATACAGCTGGGTGGCAAGAGGATGAAAAGAGAAGAAAAATTAAGTGCTCCTAAAGCAGAGGTTCTTACAAGCGGGGGTTCTTGTAGTAAAGGGAGTCTCCTTACTGTCATCTAAAAAGTCTTCTTCCTCATCCTCTTTTCTCAGACGCCTCTTGGTCTCCTCATCATAGATGAGGCCCAGCAGGTTGGCAGGGCTCTCGCTCTCAGCATGGCACAGCTCGTTGAGGCGGACACCGATTGCCTGCAGACAGGGAAAAAGAGAAAGCACAAGGAGGTGAGAATTTCAGCCCAGCTCACCAGCGGTCAAGGGCTCTGCCTCGTGCAGGCTCTGGAGGTGTTCCAGCCAGAACAGAATGTCCTGGCTTTATTTTCATTGTCTGCAAAGTGCAGTAGAAAAAGGGATGATAGATCAACTGCTACCAAAACCCACAATTTATTTTCCCTTTTTTTTCAACCGAAATTTGCAAACAGTGTCAAATTTCAGAATGAAAAAAAATTGTTTAATAATGATAATAAAAAAAATAAAATCCCAAACTAGCACGTGATAGGCAGGAGGAGATCAGGTCATTATTTTGTATGAATTTCGTCCACTTTTTTTCTCCCCTCCACGTATGTGCTCCAGTTTTTGTCAAGTCTCTTCACTGAGAATGTACATCTTCTGTTTAAGAAACTATCCCATGACTTAGGGATCTTCCACAAACTGGTTGAGGGCCCATGGGACAGCCTGCTTCTGTTTTTAAAAGACAGACTCCCTGATGCACCTTCCAAAAATGAGCTNCAACCGAAATTTGCAAACAGTGTCGAATTTCAGAATGAGCCGACAATATGCTTATAAAAGCTGGGAAGGTGCAGGGGTAGTGGTGTAGAGGGGAACCATGTAAAGAACACAGACAGACAGATTTCCATGGAATACTGCTATGTTCTCCAGAAAGGCATTGATCATTTATTTGTGCCTGTTTGCCAGAATCAATATCAGCATGTAAACAGCCCTCGCTGTGTTGTCAGGAAAGCTACAGATGAGGGAAAGCAAGAGGAATACCTTCCTGCCAAGACATTTCAGACCTCTTAAGGATTTTCTTTGCTGAAGGTAGGTGAAAAGGACACAGACAAGTATGTAAAACCATGACATCATCACCCTGTGAGGGAGGAAATGTGTTTATTTACACAGTTTTTCATCAGCATTTGCCATTTGGCCTTTCTAGTTTTGGGATAGTTTCAGAGAAAGATACCAAAGAGGATTTCTGAATCTTCTAGAAGTCAGAACTGATGGCCATGCCAGCACTATGTAATTTTCCTGTCTCAGCTGAAGTGACACAGAAACACATAAACAGCCACTTATTATGGCTGTTCTTCCTTGCTATTATGCAGTTCCTGTGAAATCCAACAACAAGGAGAGGGCAGACTCTGCCAGATGAAGGAAACAAGGTGGTATTGTGGTTTGCAAGCTATCTGTGAACCTGCATATCGCTAAATAAACTCCACTTCTCTCATAATTTTTTTCCCCTTTCATGTTTCAGGCGTTCAGAGGAAGAAGTGTCCTGCATGCCTACCCACAAAGCAGTAAATTATCACACATAAATTATGCTGTGTTGTCCACCCGAATATTAAAGCCATCGTACATAATCCCACAGCTTCCTACCTAACGAGCACTGACTTCCCAACATGTATTAACTGCAGGAATTATGCTTGGTTTTCCTCGCAAATGGAGAGCGTGCTGCACTTTAAAAGAAAATGCCTCTCAACAGGAGCAGCCAAAGGAAGTGACAGACTAACCTGATCAGAAAAGATTTAACATTGCATTATTTCAAAAGACAGTGTAACGAGAGAGATTGCTTGATTCAACAGGCTTATCACCGTCCTGGGCAGTTCAAACCCCACCTCGTAGGGAAAGGGTTTATGGCTGTTATCCTCTGATGGCTGTTAGGGAGGCTGAATTAAAAGAGTTGGGAGGGGAAAGAAGGTTTGAGAGTCATTTTTGGTCTTGCTAAACTTTGACAATAGCACTGTACAGCACAATTAGCAAGCAATGACAGACAAGCAAGGATCCATAATTAGCACAAACGTCCAGCCTTATTTACTACAAAAAAAGAACACAACAAGGCTTCAGTGCATGCCGAGATGAATATATTCTTTTCTCAATGTCCAAGAACCTTCCTTCCAGAGCAGCAGCTCTGCTGCCACCAAGCACAAGGATGATGTGTGGTAGTGTTGGTAAGGAACTGGTAGCACAGAGGCAGAGGCAGCCTGGGTGAGGTAGCCCTTCTTGGTACTGGAGCTGCTTTGGAGCTACGTGAGTGCACGGTCGCTCTGCCCTTCGTGCTGACACTGCCCATGGTGTTAACAGGTTAACACACAGAAATGGCAACATGTCCCACAGCAGGTGCCTGTACTACAGCCACAGAAAGCTGTTTCTCCTCATGGTTCAACCTATGTAGTTGGAACCTCGTCAGAGCCAACAAAAGCAGCTGACTGAGGAGCACAGCTTGCAGGGTCCCAGCCCTGAAGGCTTGGCTGGTGGCTGCTGCTTATGCTGGCAGCCAGCTTCACCTGAAACAGCTTCAGGGACAGAACGTACTGCCAGACAACCAGCCTTGCCCAGGATTCAACACAAAGGACACAATGGAACTGCAGCTCAACAGTGCTAGGTGCAGACCAGCCCTGAAGCATGAGTTTGGGGGCCAGTGATGCTGTACAGGGTAATTATACTGTCCTAGCCTCCAGTGAGAACAAACAGAAATATCAATGAGCAGCAGAACACCTTGCAGTAAAAAGAGAAGAAATTTGCACTGTAAAGACTGCTCTCCAAACCTTCCTCTGCATTAAAGTAAAAGTAGGGCTTTTCCCTTCTGGGGAAGCAGCTCTTCCTTCCTAAGCAGCTCACAAGCACGCTATTCCTAGAACGGAGAATGCATCCAGTTAAGTCCTACAATGTTGCCACTCTTCCACTAAAGTTAAGGGAAGAGAGCTATGCTAAGCTGCCTGCCATCAGATTTCCCCAGCTCAATTCTTGTGACCTTGCATCATGCAGCAGTACTTTAACATTTCAAAAAGAAAAACTTCCTGGACTTTTTCCAGCTCAGGCTATTTCAGTTTCTAAAAATGGCAGCTGAGGGGGAATCTAACTTGGCTTCTAATAGTTACTGACTTGCTTGCTCCCATTTCTGTCAGATTCTGAAAAAAAGGAATGTCTAGAAGCATAGACCCTACAAACAGAGATGGATAATCCTGGCTGTCAGCAATGCATGCAAAAATACACAGACTATGTAATCCTATGTTCTCAACTTGGAAGGACTTCTAAAAGGAGTTAGGCAAAGGTGGTGACCTCATGGAATACAGAAGCAAATACATTCATACTCTGTGCTTTTTCAGGGAACTTTGGTGTTTGTGCTGTTATTAAGATAGTCACCTGTGTTTGACACATAGCAGAGAGTAGGATTCCCAGGTAGCATTCCCTGAGTTAGCTTCAGAAATAGAAGGAGGAGAGCTGCCAAGAGACAAAGCTTATCAGCTTGGGTGCTCAGGCACAAGTCAGGTTCTCCCTCTGGGCTGCGTTTTGCAATGCAGATGTATTGACATGGTCAGCACTAGCTAAAGGTTCCCTACAACGTGCTCTACTGAGAAGCATGAGATGGTTTAACCTAGAACACAGGTCAACAAGGTTTTTTTGGCATGGCTTATAAGACTGCAGAATTCCCCTAAGCCTTGGATTTTATGTCTTTTTTTTTTTCCCCTCTTTATTTTTATCATTATGCTCACTGCAAAATTCTCTGGTTTTATGAAAAGAGGTGAGAAGCACAAAGCACACTTCCAGACAGACGTATGTAACAGGCACCACAGAGGTCAAAGGAACTTCTCCCACTATTTTGAGTTGTGTACAATGACTTGCAGCAAGCGTCAGACCTTCAGCAGGAATACTCGTGGGTTTTCAAAGAAACTGCAAGCAGCACCGACAGGGCCAGACGCGGCAATTGCCTAGTTCGTGTATGGTAGATCAAATAGAACTTGGAAGGGCGAAGCTCAAAAGCTGAGATAGTTCTTTAGATGACACATAGTAGCCCTGTAGAATTCCTTGCCAAAGAATGATGAGTGCTAACAGTTTGCAAGGGTGCAAAGACAGACTAAGTACATCAAAGAGAAATTCATTACTAAATATACAGCACCACAGCTAGCTCAAGCAGCCCTGGGCTAAAAATATTTGGAAGCTAGAAAAGAGCAAGTAGTATCGCACTCCCTGCTCTTACACTTCCTTAGGCATTCACATATGACAAGTGCTGGAAACAGGAGAGTGGACCTGAGTGATTCATGATCCATGAACGCTCAGAGGGAACATGGCAGGGGGAGAGGAGGGAAGGGGACACTGCTACATCCTAACAAAGTCCATTTCCATTAGGAGAAGAGCTGATCCTGGCAGGCTGTGAAGTGCAAGCTGGAAGGGAGGCTTGAGTCTCCATTTTACTGGAACTGAAATTCTATATAGGATCCATTTACCTTTATATTTTGGTGTATTTTCAAATGTAGGTAGAAGAGAAACAAACACTTACGTCTCCCCACTGGTAGAAAAGCTTAGCTGCATTCCACTGCAGCTTCTGGTTCCTTTTGTTGCCCACAATAGGAGAACGTCCGCGGGACAGGCCTTTCTTAGTAATGTTCACATGGTGGCCCTTCATCCACTCGGGCCAGTTGCCACGATTGCAGCGGTGAACGAAGCGTGCACACTCGAGGAACAGGGCTGCTCTCGCCACTACAGGAGCTTCCTGAAACGTTTGCAAAAACTCGCCTTAAATACAAATACATTGGAAAAACTCTCTGAACATTAAAGGATTTTGTGCTTTAATCAACGGCCTCACAAGCTTGCCATGAAGTCAGACAGACTGAGGAACTGCTCCATCAAAGTCTGAAACCAGGATCTCTGCCCTAAGCCTCTCCTGTTGTGCTCACAAAACCAAGGCTTGTGAACACTGAGCAGTTATGCTTAGGCCAACCACTAGAGGGGTGGAAAGAGCCACATTATAAACTGACCAACAATCTGGTTATCAGTACCCCTCTGTAATGCTTGCTTTCAGAAACCGTGTCACTGCCAAAAAGCAGAAATGTGCATCTGACGCTGTTACTGCAGGAATGAGTCAAGTTCTCTTTTCACCATCACTAGTAAGGCTGCAAATGTTGCAAGCACAAATAGCAGCACGGCCACATGAACCCTAGCATTTGTCATCTTTTAAGTTCTGCTTGCACATCTTGGGGGTGGAAGCATGAAAGGAGGCTTGCTGAAACTAGGAGGACTGCTATTTTGCACTTATAACAAGCTGATATGGAGAGTGAAATCCATTACTGGCCTAAGTCAATAAAATTTTGCTGGCCTAACTTCAACGGCCTTAGCAAGCATCAGATAATTTAGTAGTGAAACACCAGGCCGCTGAGTTGTGAAGTGATTGACTATTTTCCAGAGGAAAATCCTGCCACCTCCAGCTTGGAAGAGCACCTTTCTTTAAAGGGAGAAATGATATCGAGTGTATCTTGATCTGTACAAAATCACCCAGCAGGATCCATGTTAAACCAACAAAGAATGCTTCTGAAACTCTCAAATATGTTCCAACTGGACACTGTTATTTGTTTTGCAACAGGTAGCTTAGACTCCCAAAGGAGTTTTGTCCCAGCAGTCTACAACTCCACAAAAGCAACATCTTTACAGACACGGGAAGTGAGCAAAAGCAAACAGTTTTCCACATTTCCACTTAATTTCCCCCCTCTCTTCCTGCAATTTTCACAAGCAAAAACCCTGTGGCCAGTGGGTTGTAAAACTAGGAATACAACAATGTTCACAATTTACAAGCTGGCTTTGAAAGGGTCCCTTAACAGGGACTTTGCAGAGCACAAACATAAGTATTCCACACATTTAGATGCTGACGGCTTTAATGAGATAATTCAAACAGATCAGCACCTACTTATAAGGGGAGGTTCCTCATTTGTGGTCCATAAATAACAGATGGGCCCTGAGACCATGGAAGATGGTCTGTGGCACATTATTAAATAGTGCCTCCGACAGTGCTTTAATCAAAATGTTGGACCAATGCTCAAGAAGTCTGGGAATTGACTTAAGAACTTCTGTACTGCAGCTAAACTTAGAGCCAGAAATGACTACCAACAGGATTGAAAAAAGTCAAGGCTTTTAGAGGGCTGGGAATAAAGTATTATGTGTTATCTGCATTAACTAGAACATATATGTTAATTTCTTCCTGACATAACATCCGTATTTTATTCATATGTTTGATGAAAACAGGCATCTTTTAGCAATTCTCTCAAATAAGAACATTAAAGCTGGCCCAATGTTCTGACGAGGAAGGCAGAAATCTGAAGGCAGACATTCATTAACAACCAGAAACAAAACTAGTATCTAGTACCTGGAAAAATCATTACCAGTGACTTGTTGCTCACATGCAATAGGGAACATAGAATAGGTGAGGATTTTATTCTTTTATTCTCACAGAGTAAAACCTTAACCATGGAGACGTACATGAAAAGATGAAGCTCCAGCCTCAGTCTCCTCCTGCTTTAGTTCACCACTGGTAGTCACAATTTCTTAGTGTACGGGAATCTTGTAAAGATACAGGTTTGAAACATTACGGAAGCACTCAACTACTACAACTGAAGGAGGATATGTAGGAGGGGGGTAAAGGGGAGGAGCAGGAACTGCAAATTAAAAACCACTTAAAAGACCTCCTGCATGAAGAGGACTTTCTGAACATCACAGGGCACAAGCTCCCTGTGCTTGCTTACCTGAGGCTCAGAGAAACCTGCAGCAGCAGCAAGAGAAAGATGAAGATGTGACAGAATGGACAAGGATGGATTCACACCACAGAGAAACACATCACAAATGGAGAGAAATGAATCAGGCAGGTGATGCATAGCTGAAAAGAACACAAGTTACCATGGTCACTGTCAAAACCTAACACAGCAGCAATACTCTCAACAAGCCTGCCCATGCCTGTGAACCTGTTCACGAGTTTACTTTTAACATTAGACCTACTATATCACTTTGTCTTTGGAATATTGTTCTTGTACGGTATAAATTGACATGAATAAGCATCCACCATTTTCTTAACAAACTTTCAAGTACTCCCATTAGAGCTTGCCAATGTGTAACCCAGTTGGTACTAATAACAGCAAAAGCTATGACCTGGGTGGGAGGGACCAAATACAGAATAGATTGGGCATTCTAGAGCATCACATTACTCTTCAAGTAAAGCTGATTCTGCAGAGTTTTATGGCTGCAGAGTGTTTAGGTTCAGTTTTGTTTTCAAGGACAATGACTTTTTAAGACTAATCAACCAGTAGTAATTTTCTGGTGCCCTTTCTTAGACTCCCCAAGGCACTTAGAGCAGGAATTAATTTCCACTGGTCTCTTCAAGAAAAAAAAAGAAAACACAAACAAACCACAAAATAGCAGCAATCTACTTTTAAAAGTAAATACAGTAAATTCAAGTACTGTCAAAAGATACTGACTGGATAGCTCTGCTTTGCCTAGCCACAAGATAAGTTTGGCACAAAAAGTAGCTTAGTAGGTGTATGAAGACATGTTATGAGTAAATTAGTAACCAATGCCTTGGAGAACTGCCTCAAAAACATTAGTTCAAATCTCTCTGATTATATCTAAAAATGGTCAAGTGCATTCCATGACACAAAGCTCTGTTTCTGTTCCCTGTCATCCACTCTGGGGACCTGTTTGAAGCAATCTCTCATTTCCTTCCAGGTGACATGCCCTACTATGGACTGTACTTTCTGCTATGGAAACAGAGACATGGGAACACCAGAGCCTGCCTAAGACCCTGGGTGACATGGAGTCAGGACACTGGCAAGTATGCTTGCAGTTTAGACTTTGCATCTGCTGTCTCAATACTTAGTAGGTTCCTCTCAAACACAACCCTACCATTATGGCATTTCAACAAGGATAAAGGATTTACAGCAAATCATCTCCCACATCTTATTGGGGAAGTGTAACAGTGACAGGTATCATGCACTGGTCAAAGCAAAGCTTGTATTTCCCCACCCGAGTCATTTACACTAGTCTAATTAGGATACTTTAGGTAACCTAAATCGTTATACAATGCTAGACAGCAGTTTATTGGAAACCTCTTCAGACACTTGACCACAGACTGATATATCACATTACTTGCCTTTCAACCTTCGGAGTTTCTTGAAAAGGGAAAGAAAATCAATTTTATTATTGCCAAGTCTGGATTTAAGCTGGTGACATAGGGATGAAACTGTCTGCACCACATTATCAACTGTCATTGAATGTTTGCAAAGCCATAAATCGTAGTTTTATAAAATTCAGTCAAGGAGGGATGCTGCTTCTAGGAAAGCAGGTTAACTACAAAGTTTCTAAACCTAAGGCAACGCTCAGTTTAATATATAAATAAACCATTACCTCCATAAGGATGCAGCCTTTGTTTCCCTGTTCTAGTTTCTTTAAATCACTGTGGCAAACCTGTATAAACATCCAGGCTGATCAAAGATCTTGATGTTGGTATAGGAATGGAATTTGAGAAGCTGCGTGAAAAAGCATGCTGAAAAAGTTCATGAAAAACTGAAACTGGAGCTGTTTGCCATTCATTTTTTAAACGTTACCATAGGAACTAGGCTGGATAAAATGACTTAAGCAGCTTTTAATTTGCATCAAGCCTGATTCAAACTATTACTTCAAAAGCCTAAAACAGAAATTAAAAAACCAGAATGTTTTCTGTTGGATATAGTCCGTTGACATAAAATTGCTATTAAGCAACACAGTGGGATGACAAGCTGTCATCTTTTGAAACCTGCAGTGCACGTGACTTCTTAACTTCCATATATCTCCAATACTTTGTAGACAAAATGCCAGCAGAGCAGGTACTTGTAAGGATTCTCCCAAGTCTGCAATTAGAACAAGGCTTCTTTCATCTTTAGCTGCAGACCTTCTAGAAATTCTGATACCAAAGCCTTCTTGCCTCATTCAGCAGAAAGGAAACAGCGTCAAACTTTATTTTGTAAAGGCCAGCTCTGGAAGTCTAAACAGACATCTTTAAACAGTTCACTCTGACCAGCAGCTTTCAATTGACTTCATACATGGGCACAGAGTCAGTTGGCCTGTAGCTTAAGCATTTAGAAAATTTAAAAAATAAGTAAGACACTTACAGGTAATAGGAACATAATTGCCAAAACCCTGTTTTAAACTTTTGATTTTAGCACACGGAGTAGCACAGCCCCAGAAGGATCTTAGTGACATACTTGTCAGAAATGACCCGCCCATGCACCTTACATTCGCTGTGTTCGTTTAGAATTTGCAATGGGACGGCAGCCTGGCAGCCTTGAAGAATGTTGTCTCTGTACAGCACACCAGCAGAAGTGACTATCTCCCCAAGCCACCTTCTAAGCTCACTGCAACCCTGACTGGCAGGAACCACTTATGTCTGTAAGAGCATGAGACATGCTTCCCTATCAGCCACTGCTTCCATAGTCAGGACAACATTCTCCAATAGGAAGAATGGCAAGTAGTGAAGAAAACACCCATCTACTGGAAGACAGGTTCAAATGGTAGAGCTCGATGTGAACTGATAGCAACAGCGACTTTGGGCCAGTATTAATACAGACTCGCTTGATTCTGCAGCCTAAGGATGCAAGTTTAAGAAGAACGTACAAAGGAGTGGTGCACAGAGTGTATCATCCCTACAACTATCTAGCAGAGGAGGCAGCACAGCTCAGGGCGCAGCAGGAGCAGAACTGGGGAGTCCATGAGCCAGGCATCTCAGGCAGCAAGCAAAAACACTGAACATAAGCACAAATGGCATGACAGTCAGAGGTGAGAGGTGGGAAGACAAAGGGATAGAGAGGATGTGGATGCTCTGAGAGCAGTGGCTTTCAATCTTTTTCATTCTGCAGACATCCAAACGCTTACAGAAGGAAGTGGAAGAGCATTGAGCAAAGAAGTTGCTAATAATTGGCAGGCTTTTCATAGCTGTATTTGTTACACCCTTGTGCTTGTCACACAAGTACCTCACAAAGCCCCAGTGGCCCATGAAGCACAGGCTGAAGGCCACTGCTTTAGAAATGGAAGGGACTGTTAAAAAACCAGCAGCTGCAAGGAAAAGAAGGAGGGAGATACAGAACAGACACTCAGTGTCAGGAAGGAGGGACTGAATTGTGTCACTTCTGTGACTTGGATCTCCAAACTAGCAATGGCTGCATTTAAAAGCATGCACACCCTGACACTTGACATTTTCTCCACTGCCTGGTGACTAACAGTTCAGTGTTGGCTCATGCATTTATAACTCTGCCAGAACTCCTGAGCGGACTTCCTATGCCACTCCAGGTAGTTATCCAGTCTTCAATCCTTATTCCGTAGACTATTATTGACACGAGGAGCAGGAGCAGAAGCAGAATGGCTGTGAGCAAAATTTGAAGTCTGACAATAAAACTTTGTGCTGGCAATAATCTAGTTATGGGGAGCCACGTGCTAATAAAAGAGCTGGTTTGTCTGCGTATTCATCCAGTCACTGATGCTAAAACTCCAGCTAATAACAGCACCACCAGCCAGCACTGCTGTGATGCTTTACCTGCTTTCTGTGCGGGCATGAACGGCATTAGTGAATGACAACAGACCACCACATATGCATATGCTCTCACTCAGCAGGTAAAAATACACCAATGAATGACTTACAAGGTCTAGGGCTGCTGCCAAAATGGAGGCATCAGGGATAGTGCCTGGTTCACAGCAGTTCAGGAGAAACTGAAAGCGCTTCATGCCTTGGCGGATTGCTCCCAGGTTCACAACGTTCTTGGACTTTCCTCCTTCTTGGTTGGAGGTCAAGTGATCATCAAAGCTATGGCAACCTAAAGAAGTAGAGAGTACAGAGGGGATGCAGGGAGGGGTAGGAAGAAGGGAACACAGTCTCTCACCAATAAAAAAAGTGGAAGAAAAATCCAGACGAGTACGGTCTTGGTCTAAATCCCTTCCTCACCTTGATGCATTATCTTGAAGGTAACAGGGGCATTTTTATAATATTCATGACTTCTGCAAAACAGGCGTACAGCAAGCCAGATTCTGGTCTTGGCCATACTGATGTCTGCCCAAAACAATTCCATCATACTCACGATCTACTCTGACACAGGTGAACGAGGATACGGCCCTTCCTCCCCACTTCTTTAACACAGATCATCCTGCTTACTGTTTGTTCTTCCTGAGTAATCTCCTATCTTCTCTGTTACCTCTGAATTTACCTTAAAGTGGAGCACACATAAAACTTACTCCTCAAGTATGAGTTTAGTAATGTATCATCTACCAGTACAGAAAAACCAGTAGCAAATATTGAAAATGTTCTATATGGAAATCAAGTACTGTCCTTTTTTTTTAGGCATACATCTTCTGCAATTACCAGAACACCCAAAGTGAGACTGGACTCAACTCTGAGGTATCATCATCATTCCAGCCTCACTCCCTTGAAGTGTCTTGCACTCTTTGGGATGGAAAGCTCCCTAACAAGAGTCCCTTTTGAAAATGATGCTAGCACCCTGCTCCGGGACTTCTTTCAAGCACAAATATAAACTCCACGTACAGAGTTCACATGATAAATCAACTAATCCCACTGCCGATCAGAATGAACACTTCTGAATACAGAAGACCATTATGCAGTTGGTACTCAGAGTTGAGAGAGTGGTAGAAAGACACAGACGAGAAATCAAGAAAGTAGTTTCAAGGCTAAGGTGGCTGGGCAAAACAAGAACAGTCAGCTTCTGGGCTTTTTGTCTTTATCCATAATAGTCTTCCTGTTTACATGTGAAAGTACAAAAGTTTACAGAATACTGAAGGAGAAAGCACTGAAGAAGAGAACACCACATGGAGAATTCAAGATTAGCTTTAGACATGGATTTGAAAGACAAGAGGCAAAATGTCAGCTTTACAGGACTTTGTGACTTCTTCCTCAGGAAAGAAGAATGGTCTAAACTCAAAGTCCCTTTGAGATCGCACTCCCCAGAATTTCTTGGAAAGCACTTATGTACCACAAACAATAGTCACAACAGGAAAAGACAATGTAGATCTTCACTTTTCCCCTGAAGACAGAGGTATATCAAATGTCAAGAGACTTCTTTATGACATCTGTGGCTTTTCTCTCTCCAGTGAAGCTGTACATATTTTTCCAGTAAACAAGATGTTCCTATGTTGGGAAATATTTCATAAAAACAGAACAAACAAACAAAGCAGAAAGAACAGGTAGAACACTTACATAGATGAGCAGGCACAAACACCCTTCTCTTCCAACTCCTGTTTCCTCATAGCCTGTCGCACGCTATCTGAGCCTTCCTGCACTAACTCATTTGAGGTAAACAAACGTTTCCTATTCAGGGCCCCGTTGGGGCTGTGCCTGTATGAGATATAGAACAGGAACCTGACTTCCTGATACAGAAAGGCCTGCTGAAGGCATCTCCCTAACCCCCATTATATAGACCTAGCAGAGGCTTTGCCCATCCGGGCTCTGTGGTGCTACCTGCAGCCTGTCACTACAACCCTTTGCAGTCCCAGCCTTGCACTTGGTTGAAGCTTTGCTTCAGAGGCAGCTGGTGACTGTCCTCCACTATGCTCATCTTGGAGCAGCCCTGCTCTAAGCACAGGAGCCCTCACTGGCTCCATGTGACAGAGCCCTGCAGAAAATGTCACCAGTGGGCACAGACCATTTCCTAACATAGCAGGACACTGGATGCCCAAGCTCCCACCCCTTCAGTTGCTTCCTGTGCAAGATCACCCCTTTGGAGCAAGCACTTGCCGTGGCCTGCCTGTGCTGCTGTGCCTTGAACACCCTGGCAACTTGTGAGGTCACTCACAGTGTCTTCAGCTGAGTGCCCAAAGGAACATCAAGGGTATCATGTCAACACACTGTACCGCACTTCTGTATAGATGCTTTCTTCTTAGCATAGGTAAAAATATCATTAAAATAAACATCTTGTTATGCATGAATGTGCATATATTTATGTGTATATATATGTATACATACGCACACATACAGATATACACACACTCACATATATGCTTACATACATATCCAACACAGAATTTCCAGTGCTCTAGATGATATATCACAATGAATATTACAATTCATAAATGATGTGACAAATTATTCTACAGAGTATTATTATTTTTTTACTGTAACGTATTTCTCCTCTCTCAGTTTTCTTTTAAATTTCATCTGCTATGTTAAAAAACCCAAAAACACAAGAGGAAACACCACATGGAGAAAGCATGAGAAAAGTAATGGCATAGCATCATGAATGAAAAGAATGCAGAAATAGGTTCAAAAACAATGCTTCAGGGCCAGACCCTAAGGGATTTCATAATATGCCCATCTATCTTCAACAGGCTTTTATTCTCTTCTCCATAAGCACAAAAGACTTCATGGAAGATACAGAAGCATAGGTAATTTGAAGACCCTCTGTAATGTTGCTGTTCTACGGGGTTACAAACCACCCCACCCTGAAAACACCTCACATCAATTTCATGACACATACAAGCAGGTACACACACACACAGACATGTGCAACTAGGCTCATGTTTTTGCTAATGGTATGTGGATTTCACCACATACCAGAGATCCTTATGGACGTGGTGACACAACCTCCTCAACTGCCACATGGTGCCTTATAAACTCTAAATATCTTTCCTTTGCTTCCGTTAGTGGGCAACAGCCCACCCTTCCCACCAACGTCCCTGGCCAATTTGCTTGTTTCTCATACCAACATGCAAGGGACTCGGTCTTTAGCCCATTTCATCCCTTTCATGACAGTATTTCTAATGCATGCATATGTCAAAACCAACCATGTGCCATGTATATCTCTGCTCTCACATGCATGTAGAAGATGTTTTAAGTTCTCTTCACTAATTACATCAATTCTGATGTTACTCACAGAAGGCTGAAGTACGGACAATGCTTCCAGAAGTTCAAAAAGCCAATACTAATGCAATATCAGAGTTTTGTACAGATGTAAGATGTGCCACACATACTGAACAAGGCTTCTGATGCTCTGTGGGCCAAGACCAAATCTGTGCCACTAAATCAAGAATAGGGGCTCTCTAGGCAGAAGCAAGCCCACATTGGCATAAAATCAGCATTAGCAAGATGAAAAAAAAAAAATTCCTACAAGAAAATATGAATGACATTTCACATGAGCACTGTAGAAACAGCTGTTGCAGTCTATAAAGATCTCACTGTCCCTCAGTTCTTCGTTCCCTGTAAGAGCTGGGATAAAATATGGTGGAAATATTTCACACCTACTTCAGAACAAAGTAGTGGATGAAGAAAACAATGCACTTCCTTCAGCTACCACTGGGCTGATGCGTTCTCCTTCTAAAGGAATGATACTTTTCACCTAGGAGCTAGTGGAAAACCACCACCAGTGTTTCTACAGATGCAGATGTTTCTGCATCATTCTGCAGAATGATGACCAGTTCACACTGGCAAGGTACGCTGATACTTTGCTAGTGTCGCTTGCCTGAACATGCCTTACATGCATTATACTGCAGGTCTGGGATAGATGGTGGTGAAATACACGCGATGCAGTGTCAAGTGTAATGTTAGAAAACAAAAAAACATAATGCCAGAGAATGTAACATACTGTAAAGCTACAGAAATCATGGTGAAAAAGAAAAATCTACTCCTTTTTGTGTGTTTTTGGGAGTCAGGTTGGGTTTTCTTGCAAAAAAATGTAACAGAACTTCAAGATCCAAGGTTGTCTCCCTGACAACAAGGATGAGTTCTGAGCTGAGGACATGAGCATGTGAATGACTGCATGACATTTTAAAACAGAATATATCATGACCTTGTATTATTCATAAAGGCACTCTTCAAACATTGCTGATTTTGAAAATACATCGCAATTAAATATACTTTTGTGGAAAAGTAGTGTTGTTATTATTATGTTGTGTGCTAGAAAAAGGGACGGCATCCCTAACGAATGGTATGCAGACACTAGACATGCAAACACAGAAGAAAAGAGATAATTATAACAAGGTTTGTGCCGGGTTTTCCATTTCTGTGCTGAGCTTCGCTAAAACTGTCAAATGGTCACAAATTGGGAAAAAAAACAAACAAAAAAACGGATGGAACACCCATTGTTATATTAGGCAACGAAAGATTTACACACCTAATTTTGAACTGAGTAAGTGCTTTGAAGCAAGCATTAATTTTTCAAGTGTATTGATCAAATTCAATTTGATTTAAAAAGCCCAAATGTTGTATTTGCTTAATTTATTTAGAATCATGGAATCATTGATTCTGTAGTCTTGTATAGTCTTGATTTTAAAAAAAATTTACTTTACTAGAGTTTTTTTTTTTATAAATCAAAATAAAAGAAAGAAGGAAGGGAGAGAAAACATTTACAAAGACTAAAAAGTTGGAGAAGGCTAGAATGGATACAAAAACTATGGAGAAAGCAGGAAAAACGGGGAAGGGGTAAAATACAGAAAGAAAGAGATTTAAAAAAAAAAAAAAGATAAAAGAAAGAAAAAAGGAGACGAGAACCCTGATTTCTAACCATCTTTTTCTTCTGTGTGATGAAGCTTGGATGGGTGTCTTCGGCAGGTGCGCCATTTACCAAGACGCTTGAAGAAATTCTCCTCTTCATCTCGCCCATTGTCCAGGCCACCTCCCGGCCCTCCTCCTTCTGAGAGCTTCACTGCGCTGGTAAACTTCACCTGTGCAAAGACAGAAGGTTGGGTCAGGTGGTGCCGTACCACTGTCTCTTGGTCTTCCTTGCTTAGACATAAAGCATCTACAGAAGGGTTGAAACACAGTGGATCACCATAGCAACACAAGTGGGTCTGCACAGATTTACGTACGCTGAAGCACTTCATCTTTTAAGCTTTCTGCTTAAAGGATTGGTCTTTTGCAAGAGGCTGTAAAGGCACAAAGAAGGAAGGAAAAGCGTGACCAACAATTAAACTTTAAGTTAAACGCAGCAGAGCCTGCATTTCTCTCTCAGTGAACTGCCTTGGTACAGCGTAGATTTAACTTAGTCTTCACTGTGAGCCACCAAAGTCCAGTATCAAATTCCCATGGCACTCTACTCTACTCTGAGGAGACCAAGTCTCATTCGTTGCAATATCTGTGTTGAGTAGAATGTTCTCTTGGACAGCTAAAACCAGCTAGATTATGTCCTTCCAAGCTCTCTGCAATCCAGCCTGACACATTTACCTTGGAACTCTGCCTGATGAAAGACAGACGGTCGACAGAGCTGATATCTAGGAGATCTTCTACCCCGTCAGCCAGGCCAGAGAGGGAGGAACGCTTCAGCCAGTTCCCTGTTGCAGAATAAGCCACTCAGGACAATTCTGAAAATGCTTCCAAGCCAAATCTATTTATTAACAATTGCAGCATACTTATCCAAAGTGGCTGTGCTAGGGTATGGGAAAATGGGAGGAATGGGGAAGGCAACCTTTTCCTGTCACACCTATTAACTACCGTGCAAGCTCAGGTCTTGGGACTTGTAAAGGATATATTCTTTGTCTATCAGATGCTACTTGGAGCATTTCTCTTCCCCAGAGAGGAACAATGCCTATGAGATTAAGGCACTAAGGTACTTTGGAGACACGGATTCAATATTCTAGTTTGCCACAGATATCCTCTGTTACCTTTGGCAAATTCCTTCCATTTCCCTTTGCCTCAGTTCCCCGTCTGGAAAATGGAGAGAGCAGCATTTCCCAGCTTCTCTCGGGAGAATATACAATAGACTTGGACAATAAGGAACTATGTTACAGTATTTAAGACAGAGTTGTGTTTTCTGCACATGCAATATGTATGTAGAATAGGAAGAGACATACATTTACCTATGGGGAGTTTGAGTTTCTTTCGAAGGGAGATTCGTCGGGAACGGGAGCGGGAGCGCCTGTCTGTGGTGGTCCCAGAGTGAGCAGTGGTGCACTCGGATGTGTCCTGCTCAGACTGACTACTGGTATCACTCGCTGCACTCTGTGACTTGAACATTTTTCGCCAGAAGTCTTTGCGACCCAGAACGGCCCCTTGGATTTGCTCATCACTGGAAGAAAAGGGATGCAGAGCGTGAAGCACATTTCAGTGAAGTTTGGATGCTCAGGGGAATGAGGCCTCCCCCCCCCAGCCCCCTCCTAGCCACTCTATTCTATGAGTTCGTTTCATTTTGAATTCCAAACATACTCTTCTCAGTGGGACATAATCAAGTTTGACAACATGCTCAATATTGTTTAAGGGCCAAATAACCATCTTTTCTACCCTAAGGAGTTTGTCCACTGAAGAGGTCATTCTGATGTTTAGTTTCTACACATGAAAAACAAATCATCTTTAGGTCAAAATGACCCATATTGGTAAGATTACACTGGTGCTTTCGACAAGCACAGGGACTGTAGAGCTTTCTGCCACCACGACAGCTGTTTGTGAATCTGCTGGACTCACAGTTCTCATTAATGTATTGGAACGGGGTCAGCACATTTTGCTATACTCTTGAGATGTCCCATGGCTGTGGCAGGGCTCAGAACAGAGCAGCTTGCCACAGTTCTGCAGAGTAGTAAAGGGCTTTGTGTTATCCTTGCAGTCTCAGCATCAGAGAGACTTTGTAGGCTCAGGTAATGCAGGAGAATACATAATAAAGAGCTCTGGGCCCTTGTGCTAGCCATGTCTTTGTACGGTGCAGCTCAAAGCACTTTAACAAGACAGATGGGTAATCAGAGGCACAGAGAAGTTAAATGACTTGTCCAAAGTTACTTAGAGACCAGTGGCCATTCATAAAATTCTCTAAAATTCTTAATTCTTTGGACAATAGAGAGACCTAACAGCAGGCTGACTTGCTCATGAAAAGAACTGCTAGAGAACCTGTGCTGATAAGGGAAATGCAGCAAGCTTTGGAGACTATGTGCCCAAGATAGGTCAGGAATGGGCTGGCTCTTGGGAAGCACTAAAGCATTAACGACCTTTAGCAACAACTTAGAAGTTGAAAATTAATAGAATCATCCTCCAGAAGTAAAGACAAAGCATAGAGAACAGCTGTGAGGACATCTCTGAGGAATTCACACTCTACTCATGGCTGTGGTAGTATGTGATATTGCCAAATCTACTGCGCTGTCATTTCAAAATCTCTGGTGGTTCCCCATCAAAATCAGGGTGTGTCCAGTTGGCAGCACTGAAACCAGGCATTACCTGGACGTTATCAGCAGCTCCTGAACAGACACTCCACACATTTGATGTACCATCCAAAGAGATAAGTCCTTGCTGTCCTGCCCATTTATACTAAACCCAGAAGGAAGCTGCTGGCAGTAACACCTGAAACAACTCAGTATTTACTCACTGTTCTGGAGTTTGCATTGGGCGGCTTGAGATGTAACTACGGCACTCGTCAGGGGCAGCTGATGCCTGGCTTTTGTCAATGATGACACTTTCCACCTCGGATCTATGTAGATGATATAAACCATCAGCTAAAGCAAATGCATAGCTCATCTCATGGTATCATATAGCTACATGACATGGAAACCAGTGCTGCTGAGCAACAAAACAGCCTTAGAGATGTAACCTCTCTTCAGCAACTTACTGCCTCTCTATCATTCATGAAAAAGGTATCAGCTCTTAGAAGCAAAGCCAAGGTTTTTACAAGTTTTTCAACTTTCTTAACCCTTCTTCCCAATATTTTAATATGACAAGCTTCAAATGACCAGAGAAAATTTCTTTTTGATAAAGAAGCATGCCAGGATTAGATTTCTTCTGAGATTGGTTTTGCATACAGGGTTTACTGTCAGATAAACACCACTAAGGATGTGATGCACATTAAAAGCTATGTCCACATAGTGTTCTGGGACTGATATTGTGCTTCCTACTTCTCTTAACCTTTCCTTCTCCCAGTGTTTCCATGGCACTGTTCTCTGAGGCCTCCTGTATGGGAAGGTTAACACTTTTTGCTGCAAATCTCCTACTGTCTCAGTTCATTAAATTTTCAAGGAGACTGCTGCCACAACACAATTCTGTACCTCAGGACCTGACACACGTGATCAAGATAACACACCCAAGCCCTTGGACTGTCCACATTTGCGTTCAGCACATGCCGTCACACAGCCATATGCAAGTCAGTCACTTGCCTTCTCCCTCCTAGATACCCACCTTTTGCTCCCAGAAGGTTTCGGCTCTTGCTCAGTTTCCTCTGGTTTTTTCCCTGGTATTAACTTCTCAGCGCTGTCTAAGAGGGCACTGAGTGCCACTCTCCGAAACACATTCCCATGAGCCTCCTTGATAAACTGGACCAGCTGTCGGATATCGCAGTACAAGCCCTGAGTAGCAAGACATGATGAAAATGAAAGCATTCAGTCTGCGGTTTGTGAAGAAGCAGTGAGAATCAAGAGTTTCTAAGGTACTTCAGCAGGCCATTACTTCCTCTGGCTGCTGTCTGATACACTCTCCATTTACAGGGTTTGTGTTTTCTGGCTGGGATCAAAAGCTGGAAACTCCATTTAGTGCACTCAGAAGCAGCAGACGATGAGGAGCCTTATTGTTATGGAACATACTCTGCAATGGGCTACGTCAGATGTAGAGGTATCAGAGGCTGAAACAGCTGCAAGATGATGGAGCTGCAAAGATGACTTCGAGCCTGCTTTATCTCATTCATTTAGCCAATAAACTTAAAAGGCATGAAAAAGATAAACAAGGGGGCAGAGGGGAGGAGGGAAATAGACTACAAAATATTGCAAGTTTTGTTTCAAAATCAGTGGGTGTTTTGGGATTTTTCTTAATTATTTTAGAGCTTTACGTCACGGGAAGAGAGAGGAATGACTCACTCATTCCCCAGCCTACTCCTACACTCAAGGCTCTTTTTAGTTCTGAACATTCATACACATCTGTGATGTGACGAATCACCTCTATATCTGAGGGCAAGGGGATGGAGGGAACAGTTTTATGGGGAATGATTTTTGATCTGTGAACTTTCCTGAAAGATTTTGGGTTATTCCAAAACATCCCAGCTAGGAACTGCACAGTCAGCTTTCAACTGAAAAAAAAACCCCCAAACAAACAAACAATTGGATCTGAACACTGATTAAGGGTCTTTTTCATAACACACTGACTTTAAAGAGTGATGCAACAACAGGAAATTCTCACGTATACAGCGTGTACTACGTTTTCCATACGGGCACAATTAATGGTGCTGTGCTTAAAGAGAAGTTTCACCTTGAGCACAAAGGGTCCAGAAAGGAAAATTTACACTTGGTGATGCTAATCTAGACCCAACAATGGTGCACATTTTTCTGCATCCCACCACTTAATCTCTGCTGAGAAACATTCCAAAGGAGGAATATCCATAAGAACAAGAGGACTTGGACATAGGCAGATTACTCCACTGGTTTAAGATGTTACTGCTTTCCTCCTCCCTCTCCTGTCCCCTCACAGAGGATTACTGTTCCTTTAGCTCAAATTCAGTGCCTCTACAGCTCTGCCATAAGGATGGAGCACAAGAGTGCTTCTTGGTTGCTTCCATGAAAATTCTAATTTCTGATAATAAAGGAAGTGAATTGAGATTAGCTGCTAGATTCTGCACCAGCTTGGAAGAAGTGAGCTCATGTCATCCACTCTACCGTGCTCTGGGAAGACAACATATAGGCAGCAATCAGCAGCACCTTCCTTTCCTCCAGGTGCTGGGTAAAATCAGTGTTTATCTAAACCCTGGGAACACCTACCGAACTGCTGTTCAGTAACTCACACACTCTGCCACGGGTGGGTCAGGTCCTGAAGCAAGTAAACTGGCTTTAACTTTGCTGAAAGTTTGATTTATGCTGGATGTGGCCTTGTTCATTAATCGTTTGCTCCAGACTACACTACTAATCCATTTGGAAAAATCAAAAACCACAGAACTTGCTTGAACAGAGAGGAAAATGCAATTCAGAGCACATGACTTCCATCCTGGCTAAGTCTCCAGGTTCCAAGACAGGCACGCGACAAGGGCATCACGTTTTTATTGTGTTTCAGCTGTGACTGCATAGTTTGCTACACTCAAGGGATTTGGCTAAACCGAATTAATTCTTCCCTGTAAAGCCTCACAGGTGACACCCAAATGAAAAAGTAACTTTGTTAAGATGAAATCAAGTGCTTACCAGGTTTTCTGGGCTGTGCAGCTCATGTGTCGTGGAGGCACAGCGAGTGATCAACGACTTGAACATGGCACTCACAATAATACCTTCTACACTCTGGGCTGTAGACTTGTTGTCCACTGTGGTGAAATTATTCCCAAATCCAGCCTTGTCTGTGAAATTCAGGTACAAGCAAATCCCCTTGTCAGAACAGTTTAAAAAAAGATGGCTTAAAGACACATGTAAAGGGTTTCAGATACGTGAGACAAGGGTAAGTCCCCACCTGAGAGCTATGCTCAGTTCTCACAATCCCAGAAATAAAGCAGAAGAGAAGGGTAAAATAAATGAGAAGGATGAAATCTTCCCAGATACAGTTGTCATGTGAAAAAGGATTGAAAAGATCTGGACCACTCTGGCTTCCTTTTATCTTTCACTTAGAGACGTACAGAATAAGGCACAAAATTTGAACAATACCTCCAGCTTTTCTACCTACTGTTCTAAAGGACAAGAGATGTTTAATTAAGCTGAAAAGTGACAACACTCATGAAAAGAAAATCTTCTGAACTACAGGAATGCTCTTCTTGCAAGGCGCACAAGGAGAGCAAGCTCTCAGAATCAGTAAAAAAAGAATTGCACATTTATATGAATAGCAAGAAACAGCCTGGCTTCATTAGGTGAGAGAACAGACTTTCAAAAGCTGCATGAGCTGCTATGCTTCAAAGCATGAGCCAGTCGATAAGTCAGGAATACTCGGGGAAACTTCCTCCGGGTATCTTATTCACAAAAGCCTGCTAGGTAATATTTTTGGATGCTTTCTCTGGGATCAGAGGTAGGCTAATAGACTAGGCAGCTTCCCCGAGTGCTTCAGAGGAGCTTTTCCTGCCCTGTAAACTGTCACTGTTAACTGCTGCTGCATGCAGTGACCAAGCACAAATGCTTGGTCATTCTAATAGCACCTGGAATAACTTTCCTAACTTAAAAAGAAAACATATATACGCATACATAAACAAATGCTTGTAACTGCAGGCACATGTGTGTTCATGTTCTTGTTTACTCAATCTGTTCTTGCTATTTACTGCCTCACCTGAGACACCACTAGGGCTTTTAATGCTCAATTTTACCTCCATTCAGAATAAACCCTGAATTAAACAGGACACTGTAGCTGGCACCTGGTCACGCCATGAAGCAGAAAACTTCCTGCCTGAGGAACAGTTGAATAAAAATAATTTTTTGAAGAGTCACGAAGAACAGGTAGGATGAATCAAAAGAAAGGCCTTCCACTTCAGGTGCACTGGGTGACACAAGATCACAAGGTAAGTGGTCAAATCTGAAGAGAACCAACTCTCCTGACCCTAACTGGCTGAGGAAACACTCTGTGGATTCTGAAGATAAGAATTCACAATTTTATCCTTTTTTAAAGGAAAAAGAACGTGGCTTCTTTCTGGTGGTACAGTTTAGGAATATTCAAGTGAGAATTTCTGATGCCAGCTATACTTACTGTCAGTGACTGGCTCCATGCAGAATCCCAGCAGAGCATGCAGGAAATCCACCACATTATTGAGAGAATCCCTGTTCACATAATCCCTCATGGTTTGCCGGAACTGCATCTTATCCAGTTTGTACAGCTTTGTGAGACAGTTCTGAGCCTGCAATGACATCCATCAAATCACATCACATCAAAATATGTATTCAAGCTTCGCTAACAGGATCAGGGTATTTTTTGCTCTTCTTAGTCAGTGCTCTGCTGTGCTGTCTAAAGGAACCTCCCCTGGGAGCCAGAAGGTTCCAGGTCCCGTACCAGAAGACAGATTCACCTCTGAAGCCAACAAGAAATTCAGCACAAGCAGACAGTGCACCAGTATGGGTGCCACTGTCTGGAGATGGTGGTGAAGTCACTGCCAGTCATGTCTCAAGGCCTCTCCTCCTCTCCCCAACCCCAAGGTGAAATCTCACTGAATATGAATGAAGTAGGAATGTACCACCACTGTCAAGGCTTACTTACTGCCTTTGTGAAACACGCTCTTAGCCACAGGCATCTGACTTGATGCACCTGTACCCAGTGACAAATTTATATCATGTAAAACATTATCTTTCTATTTAAAAGCTATTAATTGTCAGCTTCTTATCACAAAATTATCCATCCTACTGGGACCCCATGCAGGCTGGAGCTAGAGAATCGGAAATATCAGCTCTATGGGAAACATGAACTCTCCTGCTACCTATGATAGGGCACTTAACTTTCCAGTAAACTCAGACATGTGATTGTCCATGCAGTCAACACAAATGGTGCATGCAAAGCAGTCTGGCCAGACAAACACACAGAAAACGCAGCAGACTTAGATATGTAGGAAAATATCTTCCCATAAAGACCTCAACTCAATGAGTCTGAGAAGAACCTTGGCTCCAAGAGACCTATTCATTTCTGCTTAATGTTATGCATAGGCCTAAATGTTCTGCTGGATCAGCTCCAACACAACATAAAACCTGACTGACATTTTGATGAATACGGTGTATGTTCAACCAGTGCTCGCTGCAGAACCTTTATACTGTTACCAGTAGGATTCTCTCATCCCACCTTGTCCCACTGTGTCTCGAACTAAGGTGACCGCTGCAGTCTACTCTGTACCCAGGAGTCTAGCTAACAGACAAATGCTGCCTGATAGAGGCAGCCAGTCCCTGTCTGAGCTATCTACCTCTGATCCCAGAACCAAATTAGAGCTCTGCTGGCATGGCTCAGGCTAACCAAAGCCATGGGGAAGCACCTGGCTCCCACCCACTGTGGATAAATGCTCCCTGCTGCAAGCACAGAAGGTGAGGGATGTGCTGGAGAAAGATTTTTAAAGGCTGCCATTTGACATGCCATTGGACTTAGGGAGTCAAACTCTTCTGAAGGAATTCACATGTCTGGGCTGCACCCTGGATGCTTTCCACTGCTTCAGCTTGGGCAGAACCAAAAAGGTAAGGAATCAACAGTGACTAACAGTGCACCCCAACCATCAGGAGCTGATGGAGCAGCCCAGCAGCAACCAGTCATAATCATCGTTAGGAAAGGTAGACGTAACTACACCTTAGACTTCTGCATTCAGATATGCAACCCAAGATAGCTGCACCTCTTGTAAAGAGCACACTCTTGGGGTACCATCAACATGAACAATCACTTACACCAGCTCACACAGGGCATCTGCTCCCATGTATCTGTCCCTTCCCAGACAACCCAACCACTGGGGTGGTCAGAAGCACCCTGGGCTTCAGAGGCGCTCTTTGCAAGCCCCAGGGCTTGCTGGAAGGTAAGGCGATAGCTGAAGATCTGCTACGGCTGGGCTGCAACACAGTCTGTGAGCTGGGGCAGAGAGCAACACATTTACTGCCAATACAGAGAAAGCTACAGAGGGGGCAGACAGGAATCTCAGCAGCTGATGTCAGAAATACAAGGGGGACGCTTTAATGAGCTTTAATTCTCTTACATTCTCCCGGAATACCTGGTGTCTCAGGCGATCTCCAGAGAGCCCTCGGTGTCCTTCTCCACAACCATAGGCACAACCCAGGGACTTCACAATTTTGATCAGCATTGTGAGTGCCAGCCTATGGGTGCTGACAGATGGGCCTTCATCCTGAGGGTCACAGAGGGAAGGGTGGTGTGAAACCCTGGCACAACCACTGGCATTTTGTTAGCATTTTACTTTCAACAAATTGCTGTCCGCTTTCCCTCTCTGACACTCCATTACTGAGTTACTCTTGAAATGTTTACTCCACTTATTTTTCAAGTTCAGGGACCAGCCTCCTGTCTGTCAGCTCCCCTCAGAAAGTCATGCTGTAACTGGGAAGTCCCCTACATGCTCTGTGAACACTATTCAGCACTTCAAAAAATTCTGCCTGGACGACAGAGAACAGGCTTGCTTGAGCAGAAAAACAAGCATCTTTTTAAAATGTCTTAGGTATTATGCTACAATTAATTGCAATTTTGGAGGTCAGCAACAGCATCTCTTGGCCAATTCTCAAAGCGATACTGAAACATTTTTGATTTCTGGCCATTAAAGAAGACAAACCGTGCTCCAATACTGGGTTCTGTTTTTCCTCATAAGTTATTCATAATAAACCTGAAAAAACTCATTGTGATTGAGGGTTTCAGGCACTTTGACAAGATATTGAAAATGTCTGTGCAAGGCTCACAAACTGCTTTTGGCAGCTGCTTCACTGGAGTAGTTACAGTGCCTGAATTCCCAATCATGGTTCTTCAGTGGAAGCCCAAGTGAGCAACAGAGCAAAACAAATTAATTTGTCATTACAGTGAAAAAAAAAAAGGAGAGAAAACAGAAGGGCAGTTGCATACACATGCATACCCAATCTTAACAGGGCATTCAGGAATTGTCGAAAGGGAAGCAAGACAAACCTTTTCTTGTTTTTTGTCGTTCTTCTCATACGGCCCTCCTCCTCCACCACCTCCATCACTTCCACCTCCTCCACCACTGCCACCACCTCCTTCTTCTCCTCCATCTCCAGCTCCACTAACTGGGGGAGGCCCAAATCCACAAGCTGAACCACCAGAAGCAGCCCCTTTGAGCTGGAAGGATCCTTCACTTGGTCTCTTTTCAGGGGCCTCATTTTCTTTGTTCTCGCTCTTTCTCCGAACCTTCTCTACACAAGGCACCACACCAAGCTGAAGTAAGCACTCCACAATGTTCAGAGCCACATCGCAAATCCGGGAACTGATGTCATGGTTCAGGACCAAGTAAACAGCCTTCAGGACCACCTGGGAAATTCAAACATCACATTTAAAATCAGATACATTCTCTCTCCTAGTACTACTTAGTGCCTGGAAATTCTAGTCACAGACCAGAGACTCATTATAGCAGGCATAGTACAAACTCAGAATGAAGTACACACAACCCTCAACTCCAAGAGCTTACGTTCTAGGTGTAGGACAAGAAACCACAGGCTGGGCACAGTCAGGCAGAAAAGGAAACCACGGGATGACATCTGTGAGCCTGAGAACATTACTTCAGTGCACCAGGAGCTGCCAAGTCATTAAGGGGAATGCAGAAAAGGTGAGTTTGAAGGTGCCATTAGAAGAAAGGTGCTATTCAGTTTTATACTATTTCATAGGGAACTTGGTGCATGCCCCAGGAACACAGTCATTACATAATATCACTTCAGAATTGATGTGTGCATTCCACATGCACATGCGCTCCTTGCAAGGAGTTACAGGAGTTGCAGTATCTCAGAGGAAACTTTTATGATATGCACAAATGTATCTGACTGACCTTTGTGTACTGCTGAGAGAAGTCATATAAAGAGGTGGAGGAAAAGCCCATCAAACCCCTGATCTCAATGGTACAGCTATATTGACAGAAGAGGGACCTGGCTTTCCTCATTCCTTGCCAATTACCGAGAGATCCAGCATGCCGTTCTTGTGGACAAAGTTGTTGGTTCCATCAATGTGATCCGTATCCTCCAAGCAACTGTAATTGATGCAGGAGTCAGTCAGGCTCCGTGGGAGGTTGGCACACGCGAGCGGCTCGTGGGGCATCTCAGGGATAGGCACTTGGTTGCAAAGCTTCCTCATGTGCTCGCTGAAGAAATCGGCGTAGCCCACATTGAAGGAGGCCAGGGTAGTGTTGAAGGTTGCCACAGTGATGGTGGAGATCTGGGACCGCACTGCAGGGAGGAAAGTGTCTGCCTGTAAGTTTCCATCTCTGCAGCTACGAAATGGAAAACCGAGGCTGTGCTTGTTTATAAGAAGGGAGCAGCTCTAAATGCAACTTGCAATGTTGAAAGACAAGACAGGTTCCAAATTCCTATCATGGGTACAGGGATGAAAGCAAAGATTCATTTCTTCCTTTAAGCCAGTGTAAATTAGAACAGCCCCAGGCTTGCTCTAGCAGTACAGTTCCATGGCAGCTTAGGTTGTTCTCAGTCAACTGGGCAGTTAAGCAGATCAGGGAGCTCAGCCAGTCTACGCCTAATCTAAAAGAGTGATTAGATTTTGGCTAGCTTTGCTCCCTGTATTGGCCCAGTGCCCGGTCTTAAAGGCAGCACTGGCCCTGCAAGGGAAAGAAGAAGGATTCTGCAGCTGGATGGAGGAGTGAAGGTAGGGTACCGGCAGCACCGATTTAGAACAGCTTTCGAAGTGACACCAGTTTGAAATATTTCATCTCACCAGTTGAAAAAAATGGAGCAGTGTGTTCCTAACAGTACCCGTGACAGTCTAAACCACCTCCAAAATGCAAAGCTGACCGATGAGAAAGGCAATGTGGTGCCTAAATTCACAGCGCTCAGAGAAGGGATCTAATGACATAATGACACAGCTAAGCTTAACTTTAACTTGAGCTTTAAGCTAAGGCACAGGTAGTGACAGCATTTTTGGCTGACTTTTATCAAGGATTCTCTACGGGTTTACAACTCATGCTGAACCTCAGGCCACACAATGTTAGTAATTTCCCACACTTAGTGCTTTGTAAGTAGGTTTATACACCCTGTAGTACAGAAAGACCTTATGTGTCCCACAGGGTTGATTAGACCTTCTGCTATAGAATAACAGAACCGCTACGTAAGGCTATTTAATGTGTTCTAACGAATACAGTAACATATGTCTAATAAGAATCTTCAAGCACTGACTCAGTGATGGATTGGTTCTCGTATGCAAATAACAAGTTGCCAGAGTGGTGACTACATTTCCTCATAGCCTGTGCAACCCTGCCGCCACTAAACTAGCTCTGTTTACTAGGAGAAATGTTCTGTGGCTGATAGCAGTACCTTGAACTGGGCTACAATTTGCTCAGTGATCAGGGCAGGAACTAGCTGCCTGTACTCAGAGGATTACTTGCTGGCAAGTGTGACTTTTTAATGGTATTCACTGAAATTTGCACGGTGAAGATAATAATAAAGACGGAATTAGGAAATTTTGTTCCTGAGCTACTACGTTTAGTGATTATCCAAGGGCAGCTATTTTTCGTTTCACCAAGGTTTTGCTTAGCTTGTTTTGAAATGGGTAACAAAACTCCACATCCAAATTCTACGTAAAGTGACTCTTCCTGTGCTGATTTCATTAGCACTGACTGGGCTGACTGCTAGATGGGACTCACAGCGACAGGGGAGGAGGACTAAGGACTCTGCATTTACATCCACACGTCTGCAGCACATGCCCAAGTGCCTGTGACTCCTCCTGAGCAGCTATCTAGGACATAACTAATTTTTCATCTCTGCTTTTCAGTGTGTCAGCCAGAAGAAATGAGTTCATTAGCAAATGTCTCCTGGCCCAGGAAAGTAGATAACAGATGGGAAATTATGAATGACCAGTATGCTTGTATACAGTGGCTCAAACAAAACAAAAAAAATATATAGCATTTGTACTTATTCTCTACCTATGGAATGGTTTGCCCAATGTCATAGACCCCTGCTAGAAATACTGTCATGTATCCTGTATTATTCATTCAGCTGTTGCACAATTGTACCTGGGGTACAACTAGAAAAACAGGCATTGCATATGGCTACCTTGGAGAAAATATTTGGCCTGGAAGCTGGTGTAGTGAATGGGATTACTGCCCTATAGAACGAATGCACGTTGGGAAGTCAGACTCCATAAAATTGGTCAAGGAAAAGAGCTTTGCCCCGGAAACACAGAACAGAGATGAAGGAGACATGCCCGTGTTGGATTAGAGCTGACACAAATCTATCCTCTCTCAGACTATTGCGATTTGCTGTGCTAAAAGAGCACGGATCTTTGAGAGCTCCAAGGCCACAGCACGTATCATACGAGTGCATCTGTAGCCTCCTAGGTATGCTGCCTGCCAGCTCGTGCAGACAGCCCGTGCCCTGCTCCAGGGGGTGTGTGATATCCTGGTCCCTCATCAAAGTTAAGGTTGCACTTGCCACAAGTGAGGCCCAACCTCTATGACCAGGTTTTGCCAGCAGCACTACGCGTGAGGGGAAAAAAAAGAAAAAATCACTGTGTTTAGGCAGCAGGAGCAGTGCCAGCAAAGTGCTCTGGTGCAGACAGCTGTGCTGACAGAAGAGAGCTTTCTTCTGCTTGGCTAACATTGTTTGACAAAGGTGGTGTTGCCCTGCCAATAGAAAGGCTCTTCCTTCTGGAGCAGACTTCGTCCCACCAGGGGTTCTCCCACCTCTCCCACTGTGGTCACACTGGCATTGCTATTTCTGAAGAACCCTCCAAGATGGATGGGCTCCAGGGAGACTTGGAGTAAATTTCAAAGCCGGGCTTCTACTTGGAACCAGGAGAATTAAGAAAAAAAAAGTGATTCTCAGCACAATCCAGCAGCTGTGGACTGTGAAAGGGCACTAAATACCACAAGGCTCCCCCTGAAATCACTAAAGTTAGCTATACCAAGCTTCTGCCCAAACTTTGCTGTGTTCTAAGTTGAAAAAACCCAAACCCTGCCTTCTCCCTGCTGATGGCTGCCAATTTTTTTGATAAACATGAAAGGTTTGGAACATTTTTCTACACAGAACAAAAAAAACTCTCAGGAGACGTGAGGAAAAAAAGGGAAACAACATTTAGTCATATACTTATATGCGGAAACAGCGACACTTCCTCAGCTTCTTGGAGCTGGTATTTCAGTGGAACGTTTCTTTCCTGATGTGTTAAATTTACCTTCTTTGACTGTGTTCTCTCCATGGCTGTTTGAGTGGTCCGGCAGGTCAGAGACCAGCGTGTGATGAGAGTGTGAATGCCTGGCGCTCAGGCTCTCCATCTCCGTTGCTGTGTCAGAGCTCCCCCGCCTGGTAAACTTCCCTAGGGTGAAGTCAAGAAACAAATACTTTGTTTACTCACCTGAGAGGTTGCTTGGAGGCTAGAGACAGTAGCTGAGGATAGAAATGGAAGGACCGGAGTCCGCAAAAGTCAAGGCTTTCCAGGACCCGGTAGAGCAGAACCAAACATTATAGTGAGATATCTCGTGGGGGTTCATTGACATAAAGACCGAATGTACAAACTCTCTGCAAGGCTCTTGCCCTCAGCACAATGATTTAGTTGACACCCACATTGTCATCCGCCAGCAGCTTCAGGAAAATCAGACTGGTCAGCACTGAAAGACTCTTACTTTTGGGGCAAGCTATAGGAATTTGGTTCCTTCTCCCCTTGTCCAAAAGAAATAGGTATATTAGGATGGGGAGCGCTAAAGCAAAGGAAGTTCGTCAGGAATGCAACAACATACAACTCAAAAGAACCTACTGAAAGAGGGACACTGTCTCTGAAGTACGCAGGATCTGTTGTTCATCAGATCGGAAATGCATTATTTCACCAAGATAGCAGAAAGAAAAAACTTCTGGTTAAGCCAGGACAAGAATCTGGAACCCCTGAGATCAAAACTTAACAAACTTCTTGAGCTACTGAAGATATGGAAATGAAGAGTTGTTTACACTTGTTTGTTTGTTATTCCTTACAAATTTCTAGGTCTTTGTATATTAGCCATTGAGAAAACACAAACAAATCTTTAAGAATTCACTTGGCTAAGCTCATTGTCCTGTGTCCCAAAGAGGGACATGTTTACAATGGAGAGCTTACCAAAATGATGCCATCTAAGCCAGTGAAAATGAGAAGGTTCTGGCATGACCTTAGGCAATCACATTTTACTGCTTATGACCTCCAACAAAGAGTTCCAGGATGAAAATCTATGGCACTAGGAGTAAGTTTGTGAAACAGAAACAATGCCTAGATACTATTCAGTGAAGTCAGAAGCTTGAAGGAGCCAATATTTAAAGATTTTTATCTTTGCAATGTCAGACAGCGCAAGCCTCACTATCCAAGACAATACCCTATTTATATTGTATCCAACATTCACCTGAGGAAGGACTGTGAATAATTTTTGTTCTAATGCTGCCTCTCAAGAAATTTCTCTTTATAAGAGGCTGCAAGCATTCCTTGAATCTATTTTAAGCTGCAATTGTCCTCTGCTCGCTGCCGCTTAGGGAATGTGAATTCAAGTGGTACAGACATCACCACGGGTTGCTACAGAAGCTATTATTCCAGCAAAGATGGTAGTTTTCAGAGAAAAAGTGAACTAAAGCTGAAGTCACTCAAGTTCTGCTGTCAGCACAGTTGCCACTTCGACAAACAGGTGTGTAATGCTGCCAACAGAACCAAGGACAGAAGGTGGCAACAGGATGGCTGGAGAATTAAAGAGCTTCTATTGTTCTCTGAATGTTCAGGACAGGAATGACACAGCATACGGGGCAGAGATAACAACTCACCTAATATGGTGGTTTGCCAGCCTCCTCTCTCAATGCCACGTCGGTCCTCTCCGATTCCAGAGAAGCTGCCGAAGGAGAAAGTGCTGCGAGTGGGTGAGACATCCAAATGATCCTCATGGAGGAGGAAGGGCACCCCCATCCTTCGTTGCCGCTTCTTCCCAGTATGGTGGAAAGGAATTGACCCTTTGCGCTCACGCTCCCTGTCCTCTTTGCGGCTCTTAAACTGCGGGAGGTAGAGGAGCAGATTAAAAAGAGCAGGTAGAGGCTTTGAGGCATGGCAAACTGCCATTTGAGGGGAAAAAGATAACACAGATGTGTGGCCCAAGCATAACCTTCCTCCACTTCAAGCTTTTTACCGTGGCCATTCAGTCTGATGGCAACAATCTGCACTCTGCGACCATATGAGTATTTGAAGGAACTCAGTCTTGCCCTAGACTGGGATGGATGCCCTTGTAGAATTTTATTACATTCTCAGACCATGAGCTAGGTTTGTAGAATCAAACTCTGCTAAGTGTCTTGCATGGTTGCAAACCCAGAGCTTCATAAGGTAAAAACACTGGAAGAACTCACTGAATTAGCTGGAACTACAATGAGCACCAGCAGTTAAAAATCAGCACTGTTTGAGTACCTTCCCCTCACGCAGTTTCAGCAGGACAGTTATTTGAATAAAGATTTCAGTACTGCGCTGGAATGCACATATAAAAACACAGAGAATCACTTCCAATGAAAAGAGATGCCAACGTCACATATGGCATGAATATATAGTCCAAGCAGGCTTTCAACTGCTTCTCAGCGGGACACTGAGGTGCTGAATCAGAGGTAAATTATGGTAAAATTTTCTTCCATTCACCTTTTTGAAGATGTTCATCCCCAGGTCTGTGGAGAGATCTGGAACTGCTGGTCTACGCAGGTTGGTCAGTGAAACCTTGGAAAATGCCTCTGTGCTCAGTGATTTTTCTTCCTCGTTACATTTCATTGTAAGATCCTGCAGCTCCCAAAAGAAGACAATAAGCACAAGCAGAAACAGAGCGTAATCAGCTGAAAAAAAGAGCTCCTGCCAAGAGCTGTCACAGGAGCACTGTAGAGGAAAAGGACCATCACTTCATTACACAAAACACTATTCACACTTTTAAAAAAAACCAAACAAATGAACAAACAATCAAAATTCAGAAACTCCCCAAATTATTGGCCTTGTCTAGTATTTCTATCAACATAGAAAAAAGTACAGCCCATTGTGCTGCCACAGAAAGCCTCAGGCGTTGCTGCCAGAGTGGTCTAGTGGCATTGAAGACCATGTTCTACTCTACTCTTTGATCCCAGGTATGACTCTGGGTAGCTGATGATCTTCTTGAGGCCTTGGTTTACATTTATGAGCAAGTACAATGGCTACCCTTTTTGAAGCACTTCATTTAAGATCTAAGAGAGTATGTCCTTAATAACACATGCCTTTAAACATGTATTTTGGAACTGAACCGCAATAAGCTGCACTGTCCTTTCACAAGACTTGATTTACAAAAGATTTATTTACTCTATAAAGAAACCTAAGACTTCTACATCAGTAAGCATCCTTCACCTGTAATAACAGTGCTCCAAGATCTGTCCATCATAGTTCTTATCGTAGCTGATGTTTGTGAAAGCCCCTATAGCTATAGCACAGAATGTCCCACGACAGTGAAAACCTCGAGATGAATTTGCTCTAATTTCAGTAGAGGGCACTCCACTCCCCTTCTGCGCTGAACAAAACCATCACAGCTGCCTCCTGTAAAGAAAGGCTTTGCTACAAAAGGTGACATAAGCTCAGCTCCTGGCCATCTGTTCTCATTAAAGATTTGATGCCACTTTTCATGAGATGTTTGTGCAGCTGACCTGACCAAATTCCCTCAGGATGATTTTCTTCTGCCCAAATATCAGCTTGTTTCCAATGGAGCTGCTCTTTTTCCTTGCTTGCCCATCAGAAAGGTTCTGCTAAAGAGCTGGGTCATGTTAAAATACCTTTTTGCTTTCAATGCAGAGATAGCCAGACGCCAACCATGGATGAGGCAGCTCCTGTGGTACAGGAGGTTTGGATTCTGCCTGGACAGCTCTGCAACACACACGTGTGCAGTTTTATGCATACGAAGGTTCAGCACAAGCCACTGACAGTCCCGGCAGCTGAAGTCTTAAGCTCCAGTCCCAGTGTCTGCAGTACTGCACAACTAAAGATTCAGGGGAGGAGTCATACGTAAAATCCAATAGACAGCAAGTCAGGATGTGACCCTAGCAGCTCTCAGCAGTGAGGCCAGCAAGTACTCCATATGGCATGGCTCTTTTACAGCTTTCTTGCCTCTTCTGGCAGGAAAACATCATATGAATTTATTTCAGATTCATGATCTTTGTCCATTAGTTACTAAATCAGTGCTTTATTAGGTGGCTTATGGTCGCCAAAAGGACAGAGCGAGGATCGGGGCGTACTGCGATACAAGCCATACAAACACACAGAGAGACTCAGTCCCAGCTCCAAAATCTGCCGAGGGCAGGTATCAAGCAAACAACACTAGAAAAGCAGATTACAGAATCATTTAAATCTCCAGCGTGGTACATGATGAATGAAGCTAGCACTCCCGTTGAGGACCGATCAAAAAAGTGGCTATTCTGTGCGGCAGACTATGTGGCAATTATGACACGCATAAGAAAGCAAAACAGTTTGGAGGCCGCTACTCGAGATTTTGTTGTTTCTGTTTTCTGCAGCCTTCCTTCTGCATGACTACAGGCCTTCCAGCTCATTAGTACTTCAATCAGCGACACCACACTTGAGACTCTTTGCTTTATATTAGCATTGCAGTGAGCACTACAGCTGCACTGGTCTCATGCCTAATTCAAGCTTTGGCTCTTTGTCCCCGCAGTGTTAGTGGAAGACTGTAGAGGCCTGTGAGCCTCTGAAGGTTTCGTTTCCTAGACCTGCCCTTACACCGAATTCGCTGCGTTACAGGTGCAATGCAGGTTTCCTTTGTCACATGTTGCCAGGTCTGAAATACGTTTAGACTGAAGTCACATTCTCATGGAAGCTAGTATTCATTTTATTCAAGCAACACATGGAGGATGTTTCTCACATTCTCTCAAGCCCAACTGCTTTAGCCCAAGCTTATATTTGAAATGTGATTTCAGGCATGTGGAAACCAGTGAGAAGTGCGAGAGTTTTGCTGAGGCTTAGGGAGATGTAGGAAGTTACCCTGATAAGCTGCAGAACAATAGAAAGAACGTGGATTTACCAGAAAAATCTACTGGTTCCTGATGTGATTTGCAGGCAGCTGGTTTTGTCTGTAATTAGTTTTCGCCTGCCACTTAAAATCTGTTCTGCTGAAACATGGAGTGCCAATATTTTTGAGGAGTTATTGATGAACGTTTGAGCAGAAATTATGACACTGTTATGAATTTCAGATCTAGATTGAAAAATCAGGCTTTAAGCATATCTATGTGTCAGATAAGCTTGTGAAGTCTCAGCATACAACCTCTTGAGTTGATTGAAAGAAATGATAAATCTTAGCCCTCCAGAGGTGGCATTCTCTCCTCTGACTAGCAGGGAGCCTTGAGTGATGAGACTCTGAATTTAAGAACAGCAGTTAAGTATCTACAGTCGGCTGGGGTGAAACAGAGCCTACATGTCTCCGGGCATTGCACAGATTTCAGTCCTCAGAGTTGTAAAGAAGGGGGGCATGAGCTGAAACTTGTGCTGCATAGAAGACCGTTTCACCTCCTCCATCACAGCTGCTCTGCGTAACAAATTGGAAACCTTTTTAAACAGGATTCCAATTGGATGAAGTACAGTAAAAATACACAAGACTGACACAGAGGTTACCAAAAGCAATCAAACCTAGCCCTGGAGGGAAGAATGCCCTGGCCAGAGCCCTCGCATTAACAGCTAGGAAGTACCCAGTGGAATTGCCAAATGGATTTAACAGAAAAACGTTAGTGAAGAGCAACCGAGTAAAGGAATCTTCTGTAAGAGAAACAGTCTGGAAAAGCAAGAAGTAGCCAAGTGAGTGAAAGGAGGGAAGTGTTTCACAGCATATAGAGAAGCAGCAGCACAATACTAGTGCAAACAGTGCCTATGGAAGACAACCCCACTCGTGGTGCCGCTGTGCTGAGAACCACGGAGCGCTCTCCCTGTTGCACGAGCAGCTAAACTTGCTAAAGTGCAAAATAACCAGGTTGTTATGAGCAAGGGCAGAGAGACAGAAAAAGCACAGAAACAGTGAACCACATCAACAGCAATATCTTCCAATTCTCCCTCCAGGAGATGATGTTAAGGAGGATTTTCTGCACACGCACAGCAATCCTCTAAAATCCCCATGCAAAGGTAGATTAAGACTGAATAGTAAATTCCTATCACCTGGCTTTTATGGAGATCTGCCAAGCTTTTACAGGGACGGAACAGGCAACACTTCTTAGAAATAACACTAAAGTCTAACACAGTTTAAAGAATACTGCTGCTGCTGAGCCCTTGAAATCACAAGTAACCACCATTCCTTATAAAAATCATAAGGATGGCTATAAAATCCTGAGATTTAAAAATAACAGCACTTATATTTACATTGTTGATGTTTGTCTTCTGGCTTATGAGCATCTGGGCTATAGAGGAGAAAAGATATTTCACCCTTCTCCTGTATAAAATGACCAGTCAAAAACTGCCAGAGCTCTATAATACAAAAAACCACTAAAAATTCGGAGAGTTCTGACTCAAAAAAGACATTTGACAGCAACATTAACAGAAGGTGGAGCCATTTACTTGAGGTGTGTCATAAAATTGGATTGCAAAAATAGAATCTGTATGAAATTTTCTTAGGCATTTCCACCAACTCAGTAAATCAGAATTTGCTGTTAAAAGCCCACAGGAAAAGAGTCTCCAACCTACGAGTAGCACAAACCAACAAGGAGATTAACTAAAACTGCAGCAGTGTCCACTTTTTATCCCTGGAATGAGAGTGAGCTACCCAAAAGAAAAAACATTTAAGCGCTAACACAAAGATCTTTACTGCACCAAGGTCAGGAGTCTGGGGTTTCTTTTCCAGCAAAATGGGGAGCAAGTCTTGACACCTATTAGGACAGTTGTCCGCTGAGGTTTTGTTGGTAAATACAAAGGTAAAAGTTACGCAATAAGAACGGCAGGAGAAGAGGTCACCACGTGGAGGGCTTTTGCTCACTGCCGCTGTTTGCAAAGTCTACTCCAATATTCTAACCCAAGTGTTTGCCTGGAGTGCGCGGTGCTGGACCGAGCACAATTCCCTTTCTCTCTTGTGAGGGGTTACTCCAAAGAAGCTCATCAAGTCCTGATCATTACACATTAACACAAAGGCAGTCTGATTTCTTCTGACAACTGCATTAGTATGTTCTCACATTAAAAAATTAATGTTATTACAGTTCACTCTAGATTACTTATTTCAGATCAACCCACCAGCTCTGGCTCTCTGCATCAGATTCTGCCTCCAAGACCCTCATGGTTCTCAGGGTCTCTTTCTGAATCAATGCACGGATCTGACCTCTGGGCACTTTAACCAACACCAAAGCCGTGCTTTTCACTAGTTGTCCAGCTGTGACTTCCCAGCATCATCACAACGGTTCCTATTTTCTTACTGATGGCAATTGCTCACCTGAGTTTTGTGGGTGTTCACCAGAGAGGGTGCAGCAGCCACCATGGAACTGCTGCGAGGTCTTGGTAAAGGGGTGATCTCTGGCTCAGGTGGTTTCTCTGGCTTTTCCTGTAGCATATGTCTCAGTCTCTGCAGGTAGTACATTAGTGACCACTGAGTGCCCTCCTCAGACCAATGTGGCTGCAGCAGGCAGCGCAGCACTGCCACATCGAAGTATGTGGCATAGCGAGACTTCTGGCACGGTGGGATCACCAAGGACACCCTGTTCCAAAAAGTAGGAATAGAAATATTAGTTAGTTAGTGAGCCCTTCTTAAATACCCAGTTATCTGAGTAAAGAGCAACTCGATGATCAGTCAGGTACGTATGCTCAACTGTTCTTAAGGGGTCCCTCTTGATACCACAAAGCGATAGCCAGAAACCTGTTCTGTCCTAGCATACATGCTGGTCCACCCAAAACCACCCAAGAGCTCTACTAAGAGGCCTAAAATTTAGCCACTCATCAAGAGCTGTAGGCCATTCTCATTCTCCTGCACATGCACACCGCTGTGCCTGCCTGAGCTTGCAGGGACATCTGACACTGACCCTTTGGGACTAAGGCCCGGGCTAAGGAAAGCAATACTGAAGACACGTAATGGATATTCAGTTTTCAGCTCCCCAGAGGACTCGAGTGCATGCTTTGTTAAGTGTTTCCTTGGACAGGGTTGCTTTCTTAAACTGTGGTCTGAAGATAAGCCTGCAGCACCTGCGCTGAGGAATTTGCTCATCTGAAAACAGACAACCTGTGAGCATCTGCTGTTCAGATACTAGTAACAGATATTTAGGAAGGGTTTACATTTGTACACATCAGGCCTTGCTGAAGAAGGAGCAGGCAGGGCTGCCAAGTTAGTTAACCCTTTAAGCCAATTAAGTTGATTCTTATACAAGTAAAAGTTACTGTTATGGACACTCTTTGCCAAGGTGTGCTAGAGAAAAGGAGCATTTTCAGCCTTCATTATCTTTTTCCTGCCTTTCAGGTGGTGTCCTTTTCCTGACAGGTTTTAGTATGGAATTTCCTAAGTATTGTAGAAGTTAGTGCACGCAAAAGAAAGATGTCTGTAGTAAACCTCAGAAACAAGACCCTAGAGTTTTCCAGATTTCAAAGGGATCATACCTGTTTTCAGAGCCAATCTTATTGCAATAAAATGCCCCAACATTTTTACTATATATTTTTTCTACCACTTCTCTCCCAGCAGAGTACAACTGGCACGATCTATCCTCTGTACAGTCACTAGCTGTTAGGAGACAATCTCTCAGGAAAGAGGCAGTGCAAGGGAGTCGAAGGAATGCAAATCACACGGCAAAAGAAGGTGGGAAATGCTGGAGGTGGGGCAGGAACTTTGGAGATCTGTTTGGTTGGGGTTTTTTTGCCTGCCAAAGTACACGATTTGAGTGTTTCCACTTAGTCGTCAGGAACACACCTCTGGGAACTGAGTACTTCTGTGATTTTTGGATTCTAAAAAAACCAACAGCACTTCCATGAACTGTATTCTCAGGCATTTGGGAATCATCACAAGAACATCAGGTTTGGGTTGGTTTTTTTTTAAAAGCCATTTATATTATCAACTCTGCTAAACAACATGCAGACAGCATTGGCAGAACAACCTCATCTCCAGTTGAGTACCACCACATTCTAAACAGAGGTGTCCAAGGCCACAGTCCAGCAAAGCATTAGGGAGGAAGCGGCAACACTGACCAGTGGAACCTCTGAGTGCTTGAAGGGCTTTGCTGGATGGCTGCCCAGCGCCACAAAGCTGCCCTGTACAGCCAAGGCAGATACAGGACTGGCAAAGGGGAAAGAAGCGTGCAGTGAACGTTGACACCATTTGGAATCACGTGCAACCTGCTCCATATTACATGCGTGGAAATGAGGGGCAGGTGGCAAGGCTGGGCTTGGAGCAATGTGTGCATCTAGAACTCAGACCTGCAGGTTTGCTGCCGGCCCCACAGGCCAACGTTGAAGGCACTTGGCAACCGCAGACCTGCTTGTCTGTGTCAGCATATGTCACTATATGCAATCTATAGATTCAAAGCTTCTCCCCTAGTGTGTATTCAAGGTGAAAATGTTACAAGATTGATGACTTTAAAATGAGCTATTATAAAAACTTGAAAAACTGGATTAGGAAGGAGAAAACAATGATAAATGGACGTATTCTATAAAGCTGTCCCATAAACTTGATGTGAAGGCTGTTTTTGCCACAGCCAAGACTGTGCCACACGGGTTCAGCCTGTGAAAAATTGTAAGGATAGCTGGGATACTCAGAGCATCCCAGTAAAGGAAATAAAGCCCATCATCACAGTAGCAATTGTAAAGGATGATGCATTGCTCCCTGGTCACTTCGCAGGACTCAGATCCGTGTCTGAGCCTAAACAGTCTTTCATGCTTCCCTGTACGTGGCACAGGCAAACCTGAGACACAACACAGCCTGGGGCAAGGCATGTTCTCCTTATGAAATATTTGTCACTGAAGTCCTTCCTGCAAAGTCTATTTCCCAGGCACTGTGCTCAAGGCAGCCGCTGAATAAAGGGCTGGGGCTTTATTTGCTTCAGTGTTACACTGTATCATCTCTAAGTGGAGAATGTCACTGAGTGGAGCAGTGATAATTAGCCCAGAAGAAGCCATTTGCTCAAGAAGCATCTGAGGAACCAGAAATTAAACCCTGTACTTCATTTAGAAGGAAATCTAGTGTTCATATAACCAGCCCTCGGTTGCCTGTGGCTGCAGGGAGAGTGGAAAGGCAGCCTTCCTTCAACCCGGACAAGGACAAAGGAATACTGCGGCTGTTGGTAAGTAAACAACATTTGTTCTCCAGTTGTCTGTTGCTTGGCAACCAAAGCTCCCTGTACAGTTTTAACTGATCAATGAGTCCTGCAAATGAGGAGGCATAATGATGCTCTCTTCAAAGCCTGTCTGAAGCTTCATTCCCATAGCAACCACCAGATCCGGCTTGACAAATTGATCACCTGATTCTGTCTTCTTAAAAGGCTGCTTATTTTTTTACGGCTGTGCACTCTGAGCAGTAGTGTTCACACACAGAAAGGCAGTTCTGTTCCCAACTTCATTTTTACCGGCTCACGTTAATGTAAATTAAATAAAGACCCAGAACCAACAGCAGGCTTGACATAAAAACCCAAGGGAAGCCTCCCGACGGGATCAGAGCCTTAGAGAATAGCTTTGCCTGTCCCAGCAGTGAAAGGGTGCACCAACCCCCTTTTTGAGGAATAAGAGCTGTTCCTAGATTATATCCAGAAACTCACACCATCCCACATTTCTTCTGTCACTGTAATGAAGCAATTTCTTAAAACACTGCAGTGTTTTGGATATGACATTTCCCAAAAGATATAAGCAACAGGACCAAAATTTTCAGGAGTTTAAGAGACACTCCTAAATCCACAGAGACCTAAAAATATAGCTAGGCTTCCCTTCCTCTCCACCCCCTTAAAACACTCATCAGCTTAATTTACTTTACAGCACTACTGAATGTCCAGCACTACTGAAAATCTGGTTCTACCTTTCCATGCCCTAATCTAGATTAAAAGAAGTTAATTTATCAGTGGCATGCTGCAGAACCATGGCCTGAGCTCTGCAGGGCAAGCTGGGAGGATGTTTGCATGGCTGTGCTTCCTTCTTAGTCTGTTCCTTTGGGCCAGTAGTCGAACGCAAGCTAAGCAGTGGGATGCAGAGAAAGCATAATGAAGGCAAGGGAGAGAGGCTTGCAAAAATCCTTTGCTAAAGGGAAAGAAAATTTGACCAGAAGGAAGCCAGAAAAGATATCAGTTGCCTGAGGCTGAATCCATCTAAGGAGGGTTGAACCTGCAAGTTATTTGTTAGTGTCTTTAATTATAAAGAACAAGTATCTCAGAAAAGACCAAAGAAACTGTTCCAACAGGCCAGCTGGAGATCTCTCCAAAATTTGTTAAGAGCTTGAGATAAATATCCAGGACTCTTGGCATGAACAGACAACTGCAGATTCAAGACAAAGGACCTCTGTGACCTCCAGCATTGCGTCACACCAGCCTAACTTTCTGCTGAAGGGGTTTGTACCTGGGATGTGCAGTACCTCTCTCCTGAGAGGTTTGGGAGGATACGCTTCCATCCAAGGAATTTCCACGATGACATGCTGAAACAGTGGCCTTTGGAGGTACGGAATCTGGCTGGGCTGTCTCACAGACCACCTGTAGTCCCTTTAGATAGTTTTAATAAAAGGAAATAGGTATATGAACATGTTTATCTCTCCTATATTAGTTTTCTTACTGCAATTTTTGCTTAGGCATGACTATTACTTACACCAGAATACCACGGTAAAAAAAACCATGGAGAAACTCATCAAGCCTTCTCAGCACTAGGCATTGTACAGGCAGATGGCAAGACAGGGCTCTTGCCCAAGAAAATACATAAGATCAGGCTTCCATTCTGTAAGATAGGATAATGCCAAAGAGATCCTGACAACCATACTTAATACCCTTTCGTTCCACTGCAGACAAGGTTGGGAGCCTTCAGAAAAATCGAGAACTGTAACTTCTGGAGATGGAATACTTTAGGGTGGTAACTGCAAGGGCTGTTTCAATATTAATTTCCCCCCCTCCCGCAGCTCCTTATTCAAACTTGTCTAACGTTAGCGCAGAACTCACCTCGGTATGTGCACTGTCCAGATTAGGGGATTCACAAGTCACGCTCTGATTGTTGGTGGGAGAACTTCTCTTAGCTGAGAAAAGAAGTCAAAGGAGCACCTTTCAGGAATTACCTCTAATATTAAAATGTACCACTGAAAGGATAAACCAGAAAACAAACCCAAACCCAAGCAGCATCTCTCTGCTGCAGAATTCCTAAACGTTAGCCACAGCCATAAAAAGAAAAAGAGAAAAGAACTGTTTTAATTTTTGCACAATTCTTTCAATTGTGTTGTCAACAGCATTGTCTACTGAAAATGTTTATTTCTTTAAAATTAAATTTGAGTACAAATCCTAAATCCATTTATTCTCCTAAATCCAATTGGCATCAAGTTGTGTTTTGCCCTGCATACTAGTGCCTTCCTCCTCCTATTTTCACGTATCTTCAGCTCCCTTTCTAGGTTACATCTCTCCGAATGTATTGTGATTTCCAATTTGGCAAATATCTTCGTCACTGGAAACACCCAAATGTCACACAAATGTGATCAGCAGTCCTGTAGAACAAGGACATCACAAAGACTAGGATGACAATTCGTGAAATCCTGTCACATCACAAGCTATTCACCTGTGACTTAGAATCAGACTGACCTGAACAAAACCTTGCAAGGCTTCTTCAGTAGATTTTTTAAAAATTTGTTTTTTGAAGGAAAATTTAAACACATTTAACTTTTTTGTCCCCATTTGAGACAACAATGCAAAGATAGCAGAATATTCCTTGATATAAAGAACCTCATGCCAATTTCTATTTCTGTTCTGCTGAAAACATTTTCAAAAACATTAGAGTATTTTCATTTCAGACTTTACTCCAAATTATTCTTTAGGGATTTTCTGGCCACACTCCAGACCTATGGAAAAAATTCCAACAGTCAAAGAAAAGTTAGCACTAAGTTAGTTCCAGGGCTAAATTTTTTAATTCCAGAAGTTGGAGCAGAGGGAGGAAGAGCTAGATGTCAAAGGCGGTTTTAAATCATGTGAAAGGCTTGACCTTTTTCAATTCTGAACCGTTGCAGAGGCCTATAAAGCCCTCAGAACAAAATACGACATCCAAAATGACTTATCATCAAAAAAATCTGATTTAGCGCACTACGTTTTCACTACTGTGAAAATTACAGTTCCGTGCTTTTGAGAATGATCAAGCAATGTTACAGCGATACACTCAGCACACTTTCAATTCAATCTTAAATTTCAAAAACCCTGTAGGAATTATGCAAAACTATTGTCTAAAAACATAAAAGTAAGAAAGGTTTTTTAGAACTAAGCCAGACACAAAGGCCTGGAGCCTAAGCACCCACTTCCAGCCTCGTTATGGCTGAAGTACAAAGGAGGAGCAACCCCTTCCAGTACGCAAAAGCAAATTCGCATCCTAAGCCTTCCTTGGAGCCTCTTGAAATGACTTTTGTAACATGGTGAAATTCAAATTTTCCATTGGAGGAGAACCCACACTGCCAGCTGTGTGCTCTCCACTGTTAATGTTTTGTCCAGTGCCAGCCTGGGAAACCTTCCCCACCCGTGTCAGGCTCCTGCTAGATACGGCCTTTGTCCTTCTTAGCAACTAAGGAACATATGGTGAAACAGAGACACGAGACTGACAGGAAATGATAACTACTGAAGAGTTTCTCATTTCCTATTTGTGATTTCTTTCTCATTTCCTATTTAATTATTATGCTAATTATGACTCTGAGGGGAAACAACCTTAAGCTACTCTCAAAGATTTTACTAGTTCCTGCAGGATGAACATATTCCTTCAAATATGATGGCTACAGAACATAAGGCACCGTCAGGCAAACAAAGGAAAGGTTTCCCAGCTCTCAGGAGCTACGTTACCACAGCAAAGCCACAGACCTGTAACGATGTTCCTGATTGGTTTCACAAGGGCGTTGAAGGCAGAAACTTCAGGCTGCCTGTGTTCCCACATAGGCTGCCAAATAACAAGGCCACTAGCCAACCGAAATGTCAGGTCAGACTCCTAGAAAGACAAACGGAGGTTGTAGCACACAAGCTCACGCAAAAGAATGTTGTTTCCAGTCTAAAAGGATTGCCATTTCTCTGATGCACAGCCCTTACAAGAAAGGAGCACTACCATGTGCAGTTCTGTGGCCAGCATATGCTAACTCAGAGGCCACTGACGCTACTCAGCAGGCATCAATACATTTCAAGTATGGCTATTAAAAAATAATAGGAAAATCTCAATACTAAAATATACGAGAAGCTTTTTCCAAATGAAATTTCTCTACTAGTTAATGAACCTTGATTTTTCTGGGAAATTAAGCTGTAAAAGGAAAGGCCATTCCTGTGTCAGAAAGCATCCCTTCTGATCATATATAACCACTTAGTAGTCAACTTCAACCTTAGGATTTATACTCCAAGACTTGAACTTCTCACCCCAAAAGATAAGAATACTAAATATTAAAGCATTACTGAGGAATTATTGAGCATTATTGAGGAAACATGAAATGTAACAAATTGCTATGAAATAGCAGTATATAATAATGTTGTTGTTATTATTAGCACTGTTTGTACCTGAGCTGTGTCAACACAGAGATGTTGGTACTACTTACATTGTTCTACGCATGCAAGTAGTTGAAATTCTGTAAATTAGTATGCAAAAAAATCTTAGCAGATGAGGGTGCAAGTACACACACACTTGGCTTAAGTTCTGATCTACATCAGGAGACACTGATGTTGGTATAATCCAGCTATCCCCATAAGGCAAACAAACACAGTAATGGCAGTTTTGGCAGCATAATTACAGCTGCACCACCCTCTCCTGTTGACATATCTCCACATGCCTCAGCAGTTGAAATCGATGATGCAGATAAAGCTAAAGGAATGCCAGGAGCTGATTGATTGTAGGTCTCCAGCCCTTCTGTTCCCTACTCTTCATTAGTGCCACCTCACCATAATGAGCCCCCAAGCCATGTACAAACTTAGCTTGTTTTTATCACTATTTTTACTAAGCAGCACCTTGCAAGGCTTTTGGAAGCTGTAGCAGTAACCCCTGTTACATTTTGACTTTGCATCGCTAGCTTTTGGTGACATGCCAACACTTGTATATATAGTGGTTCAGTTACAGGATTACACGTATCCCCCTCGCTCCCCAAAAGCCTCATTTAAGAACACATTGCTAAATCCACAAATCCTCTCAGAAGTTAGGAATTCCACCGTTTAGGTCTGCCTGTGCAAACGTGTATCCTCTTCTGGGAGCACGGGCATTACTCTGGTTATGTGATCAGGCAGTGCTGTTCCCCCGAGACCTCCAGCTCTGTGAAACACAGAGGGGACAATGCTGACTTAGGGAGCCAGGTACATGCCTCATTTACCTTTTTTGAGCTTTGCTTTGATGACAGAAATCTGTATGTTCTCATGGGCTTTTCAATATTCATCACTACAGTATCTCAGAGTTTTTCAAGATAAGCCTGAGATATTGTTACGGATCCCATCTTGTAAATGGGAAACGACATTGGAAACCCAATCTTTAACAGGCAGGGTCTACCTCCAGTTTCATTTCATTTATTCAAAGGGCAGCCCACATTTGTGTGTGTAGCACTGGGACGAATGCAGCATTTCTTTCTGTCGTGTCCCAGTAGCTCACAGAGAAAATGTGGAACTAGCAAACAAGTATGAAAAATTCGGGCTAAATAAATTGAGCAATACTGCACAGAAACTCAGTAGCAGAAGCAGGGAAAGAATCTAGCTCTCCAGACCTGCTTTCACCTGTCTTTACCAAAAGATTATCCTTTATCTCGTCTACTTTATCTTCAACTGTTGCGGCACACAAGGCAGGATTAGAACAGGTAACAGTCTCCATCGCTTCATGACTTTATAGACCTTTTCCAAGCACCTACTCTCTGGAGACCGTTTCTCTTCTGAAGCCTAGCTGGAAAAAAAAAAGGCTAAACAGCGACCCTCCAGAAAGACTGAAGAGGCAGAAAATGTCTCCTCATCACACCACTCTGTAAAGCTGATGCACTTGGCATAAAACCAACAGAGGGACCCTGGCAGATAGAAGCCTGCAGCCTGCTTTCAACTTCAGAACAAAGGAATGCTCAACTGCATTTGCCACTGCCATGCTTCTACCACTGTCACATGTTCCTGGTAATTAGCAACAAGATGATTAGTAATGACAACAACAAATCCCAGTGGCAACCTCACCGTGGAATCCCTGAAAAGCTAGCAAGGCCCTGCTGAGCAATGGCTGAGAATCACTGGAGCAAGCTAAAGCTCGCAATCCTTTCTGCAGGTTCCAGGGTCCCCAAGACTTCACAAGGGCCACAGATCTTTGACATTCCCAAGGGATGAGAATGGCTCACTTGAGATTTATTTGCCTTTGTGTCTGCCTGATGCTGTGGTGATTGTTTATGTCACTGCAAGTATTTTTTCCTGATGGTTGTGGTATCCTGCCATCTTATTAAAACATTTCCAGTGGTCGGCCAGTGTGTACTGTGGGCTGAATTAAATAACAATCACAAACGCAGAATCATTCTTCTCCTGCTCAGAGCTGTTCCCACACAAGCACCCCATCAGTGTTCCACTTACTTTAATCCTGTGGACAAGGGGAGCAAAGAGGAACACAAAGAGCTCCACTGTAGCCATGGAGTTCTGGAAGAACTTCCTTCTGTTATTCTCCTCCTCATCGTTCGTGGCGCTGGGCCGAGGATGTCCTGGTGATCCTTGGTTTTCAGCCTGGTGGATAAAGGCGCTACTGCTCCCACCCCAGCTGGAGCCTCTGTCTCCTCCGAATCGGTCATTGCTGCAGTCCTGAGGGGCCTCCAGCAGCATCCAGTGAAGAGTGTGAAGAAGCTTTGTTTCAGCTACTCCAAGCTTATCCTGATGTCCTGGACAGAGAAATGCATCACAGTAACTCACAGTTCCCATTAATGGTGCTGTTGCGACTTTCAGAGCCACACAGGAAACTGGGCATCCAACTTCCTGATAAGCATTTCAAAATTAAAACTCTACCATTAAAAGTATCAGTATTCTGTTTCATTATGTTTGAAACCATCCAATTCACAAGCCTCCATTTACTTCACAGCATTTGCAGTTCAGTCCCTGCTACTTCAGCTGCAGGGCAACTGAATCCATGGGCACAGAGTGGTCCCAAAAGATGCCAGCTCGACAGTCTTGTCTGTTTGACTCTACTGAACGAGAGAAAGTGCAAGTGAGTGCTGCAAGGTGCTCAAGCTGTGTCCTCTTCACGTTCCCTAAGGGTGTCTCATGAAGCAAATTCCTGCTGAAATCACTGCTGCAACCAGCAAAAGACTAGTAAAGAAAGTTAGATTTGGACCCGGCCCTATCCTTATTATCTGATGATGTATCTGCTGAGAATCACACGTGTTGGTCTGAATAAAAAGAAGGAAAAAAGAGAACAGAAGATATCAAAAGTACCTGCTGCAATTGGCCACTGCAGCATGCCTTGAAAGCAATACATATTCCTTCAAGGAACCCGTGCCTGCTTTTGTTAAAGCTAGTTCTATTATCTCTGGAAAATAACTAGCAAAATATTATTGAACAACTTTGACTCTTGAGCTGATCAGACCATTAACTTAACTGGGGAAGCTCTCACAGGTTACACTGCTATAAATGAGAATGGATCAAGAAAGACAATCCACCAAACGGACTGGGATTCTAGGATTTGGAATATGTTGGCACTCTGAGTATCAATCTGTCCTATTTTGAGTGATAACTTCGGTAATGGAAAAACAATCTCGCAAGAGCACTAACCTAGTTTGTTTCGGTTGGAGAGCAGCGTTGCAGTGCAGTGCAGCACATGTGGGAGCGCAGCTTGGACAAGTTCCCAGCGAGAAATGCTCTGGATGGCTTCAGAGAGAGCTGGAGAAAGGCCATGCAGCTTGTTCTCTACTAAAACTCTTTCAAAAGACTAAAAGGAAGAGCAAAGGAAAAAAAGACACCCGTGTATCTATTTCAGTACATACCTACTACGACACAGAACATTCTCTTTCAAAAATCCATAATCTGTAATTTTCCATTATAAACTGAAACACACTTTATAACATTTTTTTCTGAAAGACACAGAGTGTAGCTAAAGCTCACCAGACATATGGACATACTTGGCTAAGGAAAAACTGGGTGACTTCATATATTTCCTGTAATGCAAAAGAATTACAGCAAGTATCATGTGTATATTAGTAAGTGCTGACATCAAGCCAGACTTATAGTTGGGCTGGGTGTTAATCTGGCACGCCAGTAATCCTGCTGGAAGTCACAGGAGCTAATGAAGCCTGTATTTGTGGAGCTGAGAGCTGCATATTCTTCTCAAACACACATGCTCTTTCAGTTTAGTGTAACATAAAGGGCAAGCCATTAAAAGTACAGGGGCCTTAGGAAATGTTTTCACACTCTGTCACAAAAAATAGTCAGTGTACAGAATTTTTTGTCGAGCCATGATGTAATGGTTTTATGAACACTTAAAAGAGCTGATGGCTGCGGCAAGTTCATTATTTCTACCTGAAGCAACACAAAGTGAGACTACCTGCCCTTGAAATCCCTGAGGAAGTTCCTTACTGCTAGGTGCTCCAACCATTTCAATAAGTTGTTCCTCTGACCAGATACAAAGATCTCATTATAGGTCACAAAAGCGGTTGTATTCCTTCACTCAAGTTCTTGAAGCGAAGTAATACGTTACTGATAACGCACATCCCTGCCATACACCAGCTTAGCCTCCTGGCTACCTCTTGGTTCACAAGCTGTTTCACCAATTTTATCAAGCTCTGGGCAAACAAGTAACTGTTGGCATTCACGACCTAACGGATGCTTCCAATGCCCTCACTCCAGATTCATAAAGCTCATCCTTCAACACTAGTCATACCAATTTTTCCTGTAAAAATTGAAGGAGTAATAAGAATAGACTAAATTACAAAGAAGAAAAGCAAAAGGGCAGCAGTTGTAACCTAGTTCTCCTAAATGACCGTCCACGCCCAGCCACAACTACCAGTGGCAACGTGCACTCTTCTGCATATCCCAGCAGCTGGGCACGTTTGTGCAACCTAAGACAGAAACTCCCCACTAGCACCGGGAATAGACAAAGAGAATGGGAGATGGACTGTGTGATTTCCAGATGTGTTTGGGAGGCATTCGGAGCTGATGCTGCTTACAGAGCAGTAAGCCTGTAGCAACACAAATTGAACCTGAAGATATACTGACAGTAAACATCAGAGCAAGTGTGGAGAAAGTCACACTACTAGAAACCCCAGGTTCTAGTCAGAAAACTCAACAGGCTTTCTTTACAGAGCAATGGCTGAAATCAGAGGGCATTAGCTGGAATACGTGGACAAGAGTGCTGGCTTCCTGGGGATTAGTCAAAAATAATGTGCTGTGGACTGGGTTGTCAGCAACGTGTATTTCTTAGCACCAGAATCAGATAACATGTCTACCAGAGAAAAGATGCCTCAAAGCACTCTTGCAGTGATCTGCTGGGGACCAAAGAACACAAGAGGTCATCTGCTGGGGATCAGAGGTCCAGAACAACTATTCCAGGCAAGGTTATCTAACAAAAGGGAGGAACAAACCAGTAAAGTATCCCCAGAAGCAAGACAAGAGGTGCAGAGTTACCGTATGGTTACAAAAAACACAAAGTCTCAAAAAGCCAGTGAAAAATATGAGATTTTTTTTTATTTTTGTCAAAAGGGGACAGGATGCCACTCTTCATTTGTTGCTCCAGACACACTCTCCTGCTTCTACTCAAGCATCAGCTCTGGGGCTCACTGAGGCCTTCCTTCTGCCAAGTCAAGCCTCTATGCAAGCCAAAATGAAGCTCAGCATAGAGGCAAGCAGTTTCTACAAGGTTAGTGAGCTGAATTAGCTCACTGAAAGGCCTGCCAAGCACCAGTGCTGACCTAGGCTTATCAGAAGAAACTATCTTCTCAACGTCCAGTAGAAAAGCCAAACCACATGCTCCCACTTCAGTGCAGTGACAAAGCTATTCAGTCTACAGAGCAAAGGAAAGGAATAGAGCAAAAAAGTCCCTGTGAGCAGCAACACTACTCTGAAGGGTGACAGAAGACACATTGTTGCCCTCTGGCTTTCCATTCAAGGTCTCATTCACAAGTACTTCAATACCATCAGGGAGAAAGTCTTCCAAAAACTGCCTTCTGGATGCTCTGGCCCAAATTCTGCATACATCAGAAACTCAAGAGGAAGCCCAGGAGTCTGCAATTATGTCTTTAAATTAGGCTTGTATTCACCACATTTTGGGTTTCTGAGCTACATGAAGCTTTTCCTACATGGTTGGCCACCAGCCTGAGCAGAAAGCTAGATTTCTGTACCACAACGAAAGGTTAGCTTCCAAACAGCATATGTGATCACAAGCACCTTAGACACAAGTACCTGCCAGAAAAATGCTAATACAAAGCCTACTGTATGGAAACCACTGAGTGTCCCCATGTGCTACAGGCATTGGCTGGCACACAATTACCACTGTGCATGTACCACCAGCACAGGACCTAGCTGGTGTCAACCCCCACACCGATAACTGTCACAAGCAGTCCAACTAGAACATGCAGTTCTTTGGACAAGTGTTTCCATGGGATCTGCCTGGAGTTCTCCATAAAGGTTCAGCTCACAGCAGCTTCTGCCTACACTAGGCACTCAGGATGCAAGGCCCTGGGTTAGCACTTGCTCTTGTAGAGCCTCTCTTTTGGTCCACTACAGCTCTGTTCTACAGAGAATATACAGACATTAAGATGAAGGACCTAATTTTCACCCCACATGAACTAAGCAACTGTTGCTACAGCTGAGAGGAGTTACCTGCTTCAATAAGGCGGCTGCATGAGAATGTCGGAAGCAAGCTCTCAGAAAAGAGATATTGTCATGCTATGGATACGTCTGGAGCTGCAGCTGCACTAAGAAAATAGTTACCTGCTCATAGCAGGCTCATCCATACCTGCCACATCCCATGTACCAAAGGAGGACAAAGAACACCTGACAAGGTGATAGCGAGGGAAGTCAGTGTTATGCCTTGGCTGGAGAAACGGCAGCCCCTTTCAGCAGTGCTCTGTGTGTTCGTTCAGCTCCCTCGGGGCCACTAACACAAGCATTTTTCCTTCTAGCCTGGTGATGCCATCTGTTTTCACAGGGAGTGGTGGTCAGTCTTGTCTGGCTGCCTTCCCACTGCTGCTGTTTTCTTTTACCTTCTTCTCCACCAAGAACCAAAGTGGCTGCCAAGTCACTTTGCTGCTGGAACGGGAACAGGCAGCTGCCTGAAGAAGCCTAGACAAGCGGTACAGGACAGGGCAGATTCTGGGCGCGCTTTGCTATGGTTTCCTACACAGCTTTGCTAGAGTTGCGTGAACTTCCCCTCCTGTAGCCCCAGGGGAGCTGTACTGGCAACAAACAGTGGAAGCCAGCAAGGGCTCAGGCAGGTCCCTAGCCCCCACTAGACAGTCAGGACCTTGGGAAGCTCAGCACCCCAGTGTTCCATCCTGTTATGGGCGCCAGATGAGCTGCGGGTCTCAAGAGAAGCAGTCCTAGACTATCTCACTTGAAAAAAAAAACAAAAACAAAACCACCAACAAAAAAGCCCAGTAGTAAGCTAGGAGAACAGGGCCCAGTGCATAGCCTAGGGTGTATGCACAGGACCGTGGCAGAGGCACGGAGAAATAATTAGTGCTTCTTCAACCAGATTCCTGTCCTTGGAGGGAACCTTACTGCCCTGTTCTTCCACAGCTCAAGCTGCATTATGGTGGACAGCAAACACCATTGCCAAAGTCGCTTCAGACTGACTGGAAAGAACTCAAAATGCAGGCAGACAGTACTGTCAGTATGGGGAAGGTCCTCTGAGTAGGGAAGAGTTTCTGGAAAGATCTAAAACATTAATCTAGGAGTTCATAGCACAAGGGAGGGTAAGGCTCCATTGTGTACTAAACATTGACAAACAATGAAACAAAGATGCCAAGCACTTTATTTACAGAAAATTGCTGTGTTCAAAAACCTCAGTTTTCTGCAACCACGCCTACTGGCTAGATAAAAATAAAGGTGGTGTCTTTTTAAACTTTGTTCCATATCTACCCTTTAATCATCTGTAACAACAAACCATATTACTACAATTGCAAAACCAAGTGAAGAAACAGAAAAGAGGTAAAATTTGAATTTGCAAGACCCTCCAGAAAACATTTGGGCTGTTCCATGCCCAATGCAATCCAGGGTAAAAGAATTAAAAAGAAATCTTTAAGTCCCTTATCCTCACCCAAAAAAAATGCATTAGCTTTGTACAGCACTCACATACATTCCGGTGAGGTAATTTACAGCTTTGACTCATGCACATTAGGAATGACATTGTGTCAGGACAGAAGAACTTCAGAACGGGGAGAAGGAAGAACATTAAATCCATACTGAGGCACAAGCGCATTTAGACAGTGTAAGATACTGCGGGTGGGGGTGTATTTATCTTCAGATTAAAGGCTCTTATTCATAGACCCGTTGAAGTCAGCGTGATTGCTCAGGTAAGGAAAACAAGGCTATAAATGGGCCAGGTTTCTCCTCAAGAATTACAGTATAAAGCAAAGCTCAAAAAAGCAATTCAGTCTGCTCCTGCAGAACAGATGTTGTACTCCCTGAATTTAGGCCTCCAGCATCTGCTTCCTCAATGCACAATATGCAACAATTCCTACTGCAGCAAGCTGAGAGCCAAGAATAACAATAGAATACTGCACAACTTTGTGCCATTTGCATTGTCAGACAGTTCACAGCCCATAGACATGCCTAGAACTGTTCTGGCTACAGAATTTTAAAAGGACAGATCATATAACAGGTGCACAGTATTTTTAGGCATGCTAGTCAATACAGTGGTGTTAGACAGTCAGCTTGATGTTTCAGAAGACAACCTGTCAAGTTCCAGACACCGTCTCACCCATCCACGCAGCACTCTGCTACCCCACTAGATAATACGGAAGGCGCTGATGTGGGGAGACGTTCCTGTGCATTTGCAGGGACAGGAAACTGATGAGCAAAAGAAGGTGGCAGATGCAGCACCTCGGGCTGTATCCCATCAACCGCTCAAAACTAAGCCTCACCTTCGAAATTAGTGAAACATAATTTAATGACTATGTTAAGAATTAGAGGAGAATCAAGTTCTCCTTCATCCGTGGGCCAGAGATAGATTGGATCTTCATGAAATGTGTTTTTCCAGAGCTCCCTTTCCCTTGGCTGGTGTGCAATTTATGTTGTCTTGCAGTTTGTTGTTTGTTGTTAATTTTATTGTTTGTTTGGTTTTGTTTTCTTTTTCCCACACTTGGTAAATTCTGTGCTCATAGAAGAAAGATGCTTTAGAATCAGCCTGGGGGACACAGAGGAAGACCTGATATCAACAGCATGGAAGAACAAGGAAGTCAGACAGAGGTCCATCATGGAGAATGCATGGGGAAGGAAGCTCTGTCCCTCTACCCAACAGTAACAGATGTTAGCTCACAGCTGAGGTCACATCTTCAGGTTATAGCTGCTTCAAGGCATGGCTCTTGCTGAGCCATGCTGAGACTCCTGGTAGAAGACACAAGGCAACAAGCTCCATTTTCCAACCTCTAATAACCAGGAACTGTTAGTGGTATAAGCCAGTGATTAAGCTTTTTGCTCCATGTGCCAGAATTGCAACACATTTTACTCACCAACACACTAAGCCAGCAGTTCTCATTCAGTATTTGGTATCTAGCAATAACCCTGAAAAATTTATGGATTTCTTCGAAGAAGGTAAGTCAGCAGCAGTTAGGGCTTCTACAGCTTAATATCTTGTGAGAAGAAAGTCATAAAATTGCTGCAGAGAGACCTAAGTACTTTAAGCTATTAAGATACACGTCCAGACCAAGTTTTTTCCAGCCTGTTAAGTCTGGCTGCAACTGCTTAATGTACTTTAAGTCATCCAAAGATCAGCAACAGTTCAAGGAATTCTGAAATTCCCTAGACACCCATCTTATTTGAACTTGCTGCATGGCTTCCCTTTCTCCTCCCTTTAGACAGCAGATGGACATTTCATTTGAAATACAGTTAGGAATAAGAGTTATTAGTATCTGCATAATAACCTCTCTTTAATTATGCTGCTAAGACACGCTCCCGCTATTTTACAGTGGAGGAGGATTTTTATCTTGACAATGGTAAAAGTACGGTTCAAAGGCTGCTAGTAATGTTTAGATTTTCAATGTTTTAATTCTGAAAACACTCCAGTAATGGCAAACTGAAACGACATCAATCTCATCTGAAACTACATACACACATGACAAACCGCAAGTCTAGACCCAGACTATTGGAGCTCAGAGCTCAGTCTGCCCATACTATTATTTACTTTAATTACAGTTAAATTACTGATGTCCAAATCAATAGATTTTTGATGTGTCCAGAGATGCAATGATAGCCAAATTCCCCAGACTGGAAAAGGTTTCAACTCCTTCATGTGATAAAAGCACAAAATTACTCTGTATGGACTAAATCCACTTCTGGCACAAGCTGAGAAGGTTGCTGACCAGCCACCATGGCCACATCAGGTTGCATGAAAAGTTAGTTACTAACAAGAGTTGAAAAAACAAAACGTGTACCTACCACACAGGAAGCTTCATATTGTTTCCCCAGTTTAGGTCTTAAAAATGCACTGATGGAAGGGAGAGAAAAGGTGTTAGAGACCCAGTACTTTAAGCGTGGACTTTGCTTAGTTATTTTTAGGATTTTTTTCTCACGTCAGTAGGTTGGCAAAAGGCTGAGAAACTTAATGTACAGGAAGTCAAAAGACCAAAACAACATTCAGGTACCTGTTGAACACATCTGACAAAATGCTATCACCTTTTCTAGAAGACAAAATTAGCCATGCTGATATGCCGAGAGGCAGTTAATCCACCCTCCATAAAAGTCCTGTTCCCTATGGATAAAATCTTCCATCAGACAGTTTTCAGCCATTTTATCTCAGTGAAAGATTTTCAATACATTCTGTTTAAAATGTGTTAAATATTAGTGAACTCTGTATTGCCTCTATTTTAAATGCAGAGATGCATTTCCTCTGCAACTGCTGCTACGGAAGGCTTATGATAAAATGCAGGCCTGTACCCTGTATGTAGAGAACATCCACCCTCTTGCTGTCGTTCCCCTCCAGAATGAGATCAGAGTTAAACATTACCAAAAAAAATAATAATCAGGTCACCTTATTATAGCTTTTTTTTCTTTTTTTTTGAGGACACTGAACCTGTGGAATAAAGGGATTTTGTGCCTGAGGCCTTAAATTTAGATCCACAACCTTCAGACCTTCCAGTCTCCCCCCACAGCTCCTGCAATGTTTTCAATTTAGAATTCTGTTAAGACAGGAGACAGACAGGATTCACAAGGAACATAAAGCCCCAGCCATACATTCAGCCTGTCCCTAACACATCATTACTCTCCAATCCAATGAAATAAGGTGAGACTTTGACGTATCTGTTTGCATGCTGACCTCTCAAAGCATAGATTACACTTTCAGAATGGCTGCAAATACAGATAGAAGCAAAGCTGCATGTCCGGTGCAGTACTGAGCGATGCTGCTTCTGGTGCCAGAGCTCCCGGAGCCCTCTTAAAAGTAGGGGTGGAGGGGAGACAGGACAGGGAGGAGGGGAGAGGTGCACAGACACACATACGGATGGCAGTTTTAAAGTCAAACCAAGAAGCTGCCTGGGACTACCACTAGGTTAAGCTGCCTCTACTCCTTCCCCTATCCCCGATACACACAGATTGCTGTATATTGATTGCAGAGAGAACAGCTTGTTTCACGCCTTCATGCTGCAGCTGCAATAATCGCTTCCTCCTCACCACTGGGCAGCAGCTGGCCCGCCCCCCTCCCCACTTCCACTGCCCTGTTGCAGCTGTATCCCAAGTACCCAGGGCTTGCTGCTCTCACCTGGTTTGCCTCCATAGGAAGGTCTGGATGGGCAGAGGGATGCCACGGCCGCTCTCCTGCTCCTGGCCCTCTGAGCTTTTCCTTTTCACCATGATGCTGATGACAGCTGCTGCTGTGAGCCAGTCTCAGTAGACATACCAGTCAGGATCTCCCACGGCTGCCTCTCCGCTCTCCATAACTCCGTACCCTCTTCCCTTCATCCTCCGCAGCCCACCCCCTCTTCTCCCCAGTTACACCTCNCGGGAAGGGGCGAGGGGCTGCTCCTGCCGCCGGACCCACAGCAACAGGCCGTCTGCCGTCTCTCCGCCCTCCCTCCGGCGCGGCGCGCACCGCGGGAAAGTTTCGAAGCCGCGCCGCAGCGGGAGGCTGGTGCAGAGCAGCCGAGAGCGGCTCCTTCAGCCCCCCCNTCCTTCCTCCCTCCATCCCTCCCACCCTCGCCGCCCGCCTGCAGCAGGGACACGTTCAAATAGGGTGGAGTTTGGCCCAGCTCCCCCACACCGCGGAGGAGCAGAACCGAAAGAGGGATTTTCCAGGTGCTGCTGGCGGGGACATCATCGGCAGTTTATCCCGCCGAGTTTCCCTCCTCGGGTCCTCAAAGGCAGGAGCCCTCGAAGCGCCCGGTACAGCACGGAGCGAGGCTCTTACACGGGGAGATGCTCTTTTATCTCAGGAGTGAAGAGAGAAGGGAAGCAAGTGATAAACTCTCTCTAAAGTGAAGGCTGGTGGTTTGGGGTAGGTATTGCACGGGTTTTTCTTACACAAACACAGGTGGTGAGCGCCCAAGCAGATTTACTTGTGTCTCCAGGCACCAGGCTGGTTTGACTAACACAAAGATACGTTTCAGTCAGGTTTGCTGGAAATATTTCTCAGTCACTGTTAGATTAGCTCTCTCTCTTACATACCTAAGGATACGTGAAGATAGCATGCGACTACAAGTAATTAACAGAACAAAAGGAAAGTCAACCCTTAGCAGTTAGTTTTCCTCAAAAAGGAGCGACACTCCACTGCTTATATAACAAGACTGCAAGTTTAAAGAGAGATGCTCCAGCAAGCCAAGGTCATAATTCTTCCTGTCTTTCAATCTTTCTACCAAAAATAGTTTCAGTCTCATACACTGACAGACTCACCAAGGTCATTTCTTCCTGGAACAGGAGCTAAACTGATCCACATCAGCTCTTTCCTTTCTCACGGGCACTTTGAGAAATGGGTTTGCTGAAAACCCAGTGCCACTATTTTGGTAATCTGGATCTACTTCGACTTGGGATGAAGTTTTTTGTGGTGCCCATCCCAACACTTCCTTGCAGTGATTTAGGCTGGTCTCAATCTCCACCCATGGAGAACAGGACCCTACGTGGTCTACATTTTGCTGAGGTCCCCTCTTGCAGAAAAGGAGTATTAAGACAGTTAATTAGAAGATAACCTGTTAAATAAAACCTAAACAATATGTTTACACCCAGAAAGTTTTAAATAACTAAAATCCCTAATCTCCCTGAGTACTGACATGCTAAACTCATTGGTTTTGCTGTCCTCTTGGGCTGGGATTTTTGATAGCAGTTACTTTTCCTGCTGGTGCAAGGAAGTGCGGTCTTTTTATTCACAAGATTAGCTTGCTCAGACAAAAAAGTTTAATTATTCTTTTTTTCCCTTCAGTTAAGTGAGGTCAGACAGTAAAAAAAAAAAAATTATTTATTTCTAAAATCTTATGAGAACTAACTACAGAGAGATCATTAAAACAAATGACTTCTAAACGCAAGGTAAGTATGAAAGAAGTTTCCCTACTTCACATCCCCTCAATGGACCCAGGACTTCGGATACAAAGTCTTCTTGCTTGGGAAGAAAATTTGTGTTTTAATTCCTGCCAGCATGCTTCTTGACAGTCAGAAGTGAAACAACGCAGTAGGAGTGATAAACTTATTTTTAAATAATTGTTTCTTCCAGTTCTGTAAAGTGTTATTAAATTATTGAATAAAGCATAACCTCAGCCAACAACAAATCCAAAGTCTAATTTTCTTTGGAGTTTCAGTAATTCTCAAGCAGGAGAATCACTCTCCTTCCAAGAAAAGTATGAAGACTAATGAAAGTTTTAATGCTATTTGCAATTAAAGAAAATCAATCAATCAATCAACAGATCTGTTAAGGCCCAAGGAAGTGCAAGGGTCAGCATCCTCCTCATGGACATTCACAATATGAATAACTAGAACTTGCAGCTTCACCAGAGTTAAAGGGTTGCTGACCCTCAGCGAGGGCCTAGGGATGGTTTATGTGGGTGTTTCTTTAAGTGTCGTGTAGTCTCACCCTCAAAATTAGCACCATCAGGCATCTTAGTTACAAGACTAAACTGGTTTGAGACACTTGCCTTCTCTCATAGCTGGTAAGCACAGTCCAGATCTGTTTGGAGTTGTTTTGTTTTTAACTCTCAAACCAGGACAACGGGTGTCTCCTTATTCCTGCATTCAAGAAGCAGTCACTTGCAATAGCTTCCAGTTTGCTGCTCTAAGACTAAGCGTATTATTCCCATGCTCTGCTACACAACAAGAAACAGAAGAGCAAAAAAGAGCACTGCGGCTTGCTCACAGCCTACAGCTCAAATCTCCGATGAATTCGCCTGATTGACAGGGATACCAGAGACACTTGGTGCGGTCAGTCCAGGGCAGCTGCTTAGGGGTAAACAGACTGGGATGAAAACATGAACACAAAGCCCCAGAAAAAAAGAATTTTAGGAGGAAAACAACGGCATTCATTGCTTTCAAAGCTACCCAGGCAAACAGCATTGCTGCCCCTCAACAGAGGCAGCCCTACAGAGCAGAGTTTGGAAGCTTACTAGCAGCACCTCAACTGAGTCCTGGGGAACCCAAACATTCTCTCTCCCATCAGAAAAGGAGCAGGAGTGGAGCATACACAAGGCAACTGCGTGCTAGCTCCACATCTGTCTGTGTTAACTATCGCTCAGAAAGCAGGAGGACAATGTCTTAGTACCTCTACCTTTCTGTTACATCCTTGAAGGCCTCTTTAGGAGGAAGAAATCTCTCTGAAGTACAGTATTTATTTTTCCTTTTTCTCTGTGCACAGCCAAGACCTTGCCCTGTCACACAGCCGTTAACAAATGGCGCTCAGGCAGCCCAACAGCCACTGAGAGGAACCTGCATCGCTACTACTTGGTAGTAATTGAAAAAGTAACTACAAATTGCAGTTCTAGTCAAACATGCCATCTGACTCCAGAATAGAGCTCTCCAACAACATGCAGCCATAAAAGACACCTTTGTTTGTACAGAGGTTTGAAGTTAGAGAACTTCTGATGCAAAACAAATCGGAGAGCAAAGAAAAGATTATCAACAGCCGGCACTGTTGGAAGAACTGCAGTCACCGAGGTGCAGATTCTCCAGTCCAGCCAGGCTGGGACCAGCACTAAACCCAGGAGGTGGCAAAGGTGGTTTATATCAGTTTGACAGTGGCTAGAGACAAGTTTTGTTCTCGCCTTGTTTTGGAGACAAAACACGCACCGACCACAAAGGGCACACGAAGCCATTTCTTCCATTTTCCATTTCTTCTCTTACTACAGGCAGCATCAGTCTGACATTCCCCCAAATCACGATTTTGCTTTATCACTGCTTTATTCATCACACGCTTGTGTTTACACATCCATCACAGCAGGATTTAGTTTTCTTCCAGAAACAGTCACAGCTGGCAGCATGCCACAGAGTGGGAACACTGAGCAGAACCTGAGCATGAAGTCCCCACTCTACATGGGACCGTCCAGAGCAGGAAACTGCTCTAAACCTCACTGTCTGGCACTGGTTTTCATGCTGATGCTCCCAGTCCCCAGCCTCAAATCCTTGCCACACACACTAAGTACTCATACCTTTTATTTATCCACTATTCTCTTTATACAGAAACAGCCAGAATCCAACCTCTCAGGAGTATCTCGAGCCATTCTGTTGTGCAGCAGCCTTTCCAGGAGGAAAGCTGCAAACAGCTCCTAACTGTGCATCCCAGAGCAGAGAACAAAGACAACTGTTTGGCACACTCCTGAGAGCTTAGTCTTCCATAAGCAGCCAGCAGACCTTTGTCCTTGGCTGAGAGGACCCACGCTGAAGACCCTTTCTCTCTTGGAACAACCAGTCAGAGGAAGCCAGCACTGATGCAGGACACTTTATTTTACCCTTTCTCAAACAGGTCTGTCAGGTAGAAGAAAAGTTACTCCTTCACTTATCCATTTCTCTTCCTAGGAAGTCTTTGGACCTTGTTAAGTAACTACACTAGAACACAGCAAGTGATCAGCAGAGAGCAGGCACAGAGGACTAGTTCACTGGCAGTACTGTACATGCTGTCATGACATCAGTGTAAAGAGTGGGTCGAAGGCTGCTCTTTTGTTGTGGCAACTGTATAAATCCTCTCTGCTCTATCACAAGCTACACACGATAGAAGTAAAGGAGAGTTTAAAACAAAGGCCTGATTCTCTCCTTCCGAGGCGTTTTGCAAAAAAGTAGAGAAAACCATGAAAGCTGTTTTTTCTTTAAAGGCTTTTAAACTCAACAGGAAAATGTTTCAACTAAGGTTCTTCAGAAATCCCATTCATAGTCTTGCCAGCCCTGCTCAAACAAAACACAACTATGTGTTGAGAAACAAGGACAAATAAAGCCCTAAACCCACCGGGTTTGCTGCTGTTGCCACCTGAATTTGGGCAGGAGCAGGCTGTAGTCTAGCTGCATCAGACTCCATAAGTACAATCAGCTTTTTAATCCTTGGGCCACATTTAGCTGGAATCAGTAGGAGTGTCATAGCTCTCATGCATCTGACAATCCTATTTTGAAACAGCAGAAACACAGCTCCTCCAAAGTTACCGCAGAAAAAGAGCAATCGCCTTTGCAACAAATCATATTCACAGAGCCATTTAATTGCAGTTAAATACATAACAGGTAGAGGTTATGCTCCAACCATGTAAGGCAGGGAGAGATAGAACAAAATCCTAGAGATGATTTAAGGGAGTCTCTGGACAACTCCGGGGGAAAATAAACAAATGCACATCCAGCTTTCACTGTCAGGGTATCACACCATCCCTTGGATCTTGCCAAGCTCTGAGATGTGACTGCTTTAGTAGTAGCTGCAAAACATCTACTTCCTTTTAGGAAAAAAAGGACTACAAACCTCCTCCCCTGAAATCCCACCCTACCCAAACCCCTTTTTCACCTTCTTCCTGGAGAAGGAAGCGGGGATCTCTTGTTCCACCGAGTTACCAAACATGCATTCATCCCCATTGCTCAGAACAGAGATGACACATGCCTGCACCACATGCTTCTCCTTCCAGAGCAAGGGCACACATACAAGCCAGATTTCAAGCCCCTCCATCGAGGCCACACTGTCTTTTATCTTCAAAGCAGCAACCGGGAGTTGTGCATGGCCACACACCTCTAGGTGAAAGGCCTTCTGTCTGCCACTCTGATCTGACCCATTTCCCCAACTCACCTGTTTTTTCTGCCACATTCCTGTACGTTACAAGGAATAGCCCACGAGCTGTGATAAGCACAGGATAGTCTGTATATCTAGCAAACACTGTAGCAGGATTCCTGGGCTTCCCTCACTTTCAGTAACACTGTAGTTAATCAAGACTTTATTCACAGCTTGTACAGTGCTCCAATCTCACAATCTGATAGCAACTTATAAAATAATTCACCCACCACATGCTGCTAATAAGACACAACAACCATAAAAATATCACCTCTTCTTTGTTTCCTTTGAAAGAAGGCAACAGGTTCTTACCAGCTGTCCTCAACCATTGCTCTAGATATGAATGTTTAAACCAGGATTTACCCTTTTCTCCTCACCTGCTTAATCCTTTTCCTTTTAGCAGATGATACATTAGTTCTGCCTTGTGCCTAAGCACCCTTAGGAGGGTGCTTCTAATGGATAATTAACAGCACTTAATTATTCCTCCAGGTAGTTTGACTGCATTTATCTCTAAATATTACAGCACTATGTGAAAAGTCCAGCTTGCTCAGGGGCTGGGAAACTGAAGGCAATCTACTCAGTTCTACCTCTCCTCCCACTGCTCAGGCTCCAAACCATCTTCAGAGGTTTCTTCTCCTCTCAGCAAGTCCCATTGCTGCTACCCAACTCTGCAGAATACGCAGAGCTCACACACCAGCTGATACCGAAGCTTTCATCTCAACTGTGTCACTGCATCTACACCTGCATGGCACAGGACTGAAACTCCTCCAGGGCAGGAACCAGAGCAGAAGACATCAGAAGCAGCCCTGCCTGTGCAGGTCCAGGGCAGCAAAGCCTGAGAAGTGAGGCCTCCCTGTTTCCCCACAGCACAGCCCCACGCTGCGAGCGCACCTGACCCACGCAGGTGGGCTGAGCCAGCACACCGCTTTCTGGAGTATTTATTTGTTCCACCTGCAACACAGGGCCGCACTTCTCCCCCGACCTGAAGCAGAGGTTCAATACCAGCCAACGGATCCAAAACAACAAACTACTATCGGGCAGCCCTCGAACTTCGGGCTGTCTCCCCGGTAGCTTTCAGAACGACCCCAGGAGCTCCTCGCCCACCGCTCCCGTTACCTTTGAGCCACCGGACCCCGCTGCGCTCAGCGGGCTGCAGGCAGCCGGCACCGGCCGCGCTCGTCCCTCGCCGCGGGCTGGGCTGGGCTGGGCTGGACCGG